>JAWNZC010000238.1:2722500-2987500 GCA_035771165.1 Paragorgia papillata
CAGAAAATAAAGCACTTTATTTCTAATACGACATGCGTTGTAAAAACGACACCTAAACCTCTCTTAAGCTGCTACCGTGGGAGGTATGGGTGATACAAGCTGTTGGCGCACTGCCTCTCACTACTGAAGTTAAGTAAGATGGATGGGTGACTAACTTAACTTAATGTCTTAATCATGTGAGTAGAGTTGTCGTTTCCCTCTTGTGCCTCGAGGCTTTTTCCACGGGTTTTCTCCCTGCAAAATCAACACCATAGTTTCCCCCAGTTATTTCAACTAGTTTAATCAAGGGGTGGGAGGTATTGGATTATCAGTGTCTAAATAATGTTATATATTTCCCTCAATAAATAGAGTCCTTTAGTGTACCTTACTTTACCGGCTGGTAAAATGTATTCAAATAGCTTTGATCAACGTGTAGACGACAAATAGAGTTGAAGTGAAGCAGAGAAGAAGAACTAGTGAAATTATTTCCAACGACGGCTTTTAACTTGGAAATAGGCTCAGCGATGTTTTCGTAGAAAGTGCTGCATATTCATTTAATTGTAAACAGTAAAGTGAATAAAGTATTTCAAAATACTGACTCCTATGTCAGAAATGGTAAGATGAAGGAAGATGTACTAGTCGAATTGCTTTCGAATAAGGCGTTCCTTGATGAAAGTGTAGACAACTATATAGAAGATTTGAAGTGAGGCAAAGACAGAAACACGAGGATTACCAGAAACTGTTAATTTGAAGAACGACGCCCAGACGGTGTTGTTGATGTGCAGTTTGCTTTAGGGAAAGACGCTTTAAGTAGGTGTTGGCTTTTTGGTCTCGTCGTTTTTCTTTTTTTATCAGGCAGCTGGAAGTCACAGCTGCCACGAAAAATACGTCTAGTTGAATCTAGGTTGTAAAAGATAAGGGGGGGTGTACCCAACGACTTGTAGGTTTGAATTCAAGCAAAGAACATTTGCGTTGAAAATACAGTTTATTTTAAGTTATGTCATGGTTAAAAACTAAACGAACGTTCGCGAATCAACTACTAATGGTGACAGCTGTATATTCCAGTTGCATACTAAAGACAAGTTCAAGAGCTTACACCATAACGTCAAATTAAAACGTCTTTCTATAACCCATTATAATTATGACTGTCTATATGTCGCAGGCTTGACTTCATTCGTTTGCTTTGCCTTTTGTTTTCTCCTTGTGCTTATGTCGCTAGTGTGAAGCAGACTTGAGAGAGAGAGAGAGAGAGAGAGAGAGAGAGAGAGAGAGAGAGAGAGAGAGAGAGAGAGAGAGAGAGAGAGAGAGAGAGAGAGAGAGAGAGAGAGAGCTAGCTTATTGAAACATCAAATAAAGGTTTATATAAGTTCATTAATGAATAATATTCACGCAATTAAAGTTCGAACTCAAAAGAGCAAAGAATGAAAAATATTGTCTTTCTATAACCCATTAAAGTGCCTATGAAACGAAAATTAAGTTTGTCTTATTTGAAAGAACACTTAAAATGATAGAGTAACATCTTTTGAAGTTTTTCGTGCTTCGTTCTTGAGATATTTCAGTTTGTTTGATATGCAAATTAAACACTTAACGCACATGAAAAAGTTATATATCTTTGCTATTATCAAACCAAAAAAAATCGATGGAAGCATGTGCGTGTGTTTCGCCCAGAACACTAAACATGTAGATTTTCAAGTGATTATATTTGACAATGTTTTTCCATTAATTAATTTGGCAACGTTTTTCCATAACTCATTACGCACGTGTGACGTCGCAACATGCGACATTTACATCAAACAAACATACATATCTCAAGAACGAAGCAAGGAAACGAAAAACTGCAAAAGATGTTACTCTATCATTTTAAGTGTTCTTTCAAATAAGACAAACTTAATTTTCATTTCATAGGCACTTTAAGAGAAAGAGAGTTTAAACTTTTTCCGGGCGACATCCCACTCTTATAAATCTTATGTATATATCTCAAACTCATTAATTCATGAGATAGTCAGCCATTTACAATATATAGTTCAATAATCACCTGATTGAAGTTGGATACTCCAGTAAAACGCAAGATATTAGATGATAAGATGAAACCCGGTGTTCATCTAATTCTTAAGATCTCAATTATCTATGCAAAATAAACAAGTTGCTGTATGGATAAATTTCACACACACTCATGAATAAGATCTCATGAGGGTTTATTTTAATTGCGTTTTCCAATAGACCTTATTCAAAAATGGCCGCCGAATTAGAATTATTTTATGTGCATATAAATTAGTCCTTATGACCTCGTTTTAAAGTAAAAATTATTTTGAATTTCACACATGAAAACGAGTTCATAAGGGCTAATTTATATGTATATAAAAGAATTTTAATTCGGCGGCCAATCTTGAATAAGGTTTATTGGAATCGCTCGATTGAGATGCTATATCAACAACTCGTTTATCGTGTTTGGATCCCTTGATGGGACACTCAAACTGTTGATATATTACATCTTACTGTGACTAACGCCAGATCATTTTTCGCGTCACAGAGAAAATCCACCGACAGAAAACTATAAAAGGTTTAGGTTTATTAATGAGTAAATTTCATAAAATTAAAGTTCCGACTCAAAAGAGTAAAAAAAGATATCTTTTTGCTGCGAGCCCCCTGGCGAGCAGGATATATTCTTGATGGAATCTCGATTTGTGCGATTTTTGTGTGTCACGATGATTTTGAGCATGCACTACGTATGTCCAGCGGGCTGCTTCGCCTGTTCAAGGTATTAAAGTATTCGCAAACTAATCATGCCAAGAGGTTTCTACAAGAGTGTTTAAAACCAGTCGTTGCTAGTGATGAAATGTTTATTTTACCAGTTTCAGACTCACACTACGTCAAGATCATGAACTTGCTAAACCTCTTAATTTAAGACTGACTTGATTAGCGCTCCGGTCGATTTTTTCCCCTTTTTTTCTTTTCTTTGCTCTCCTTTTTCTTTTTTTTTCTTTCCTTGTCTTTCTTTTCCTCTTTTTCTTTCCTTTTTCCCCTTTGCGAGAAAACTAAACAAAAATGCTTTGCGAATGTTGCGGTTGTCACTCACTTTGCAAGCGTAAACATTGAATATTAAAATGCTTAAAGCACTCTTTATTCGTGTGTTATCTTGTGTTAAACACTGCAGGCGGCCTCGCGACTGACACAAGTGCTTTAGTTCTTAAATATAAACATAATAATGGACACAAGTATATTTGAAACTAACAGAACTGTCAATTTAATAACTATTCTAATTTCAGTTCAAAATACGTTCATGTGTACAAATATTTACCTGCATGGCACTAGTTGACACTCAGTTTCATTCTATGTTTCCTGCTCTTTTGAGTCCGAATTTTTATTGTGTGAAATTTACTCATTAATAGACTCAATTTTTTCTTGATGGTTTTGGTAAACTTAAACTCTCTCTCTTAATGCTTTATAAAAAGACGTTTTAAATTGGTGCATGTAAGCTCTTGACTTTAACTTGTCCGTTTAGCAAACTGACAGCTGCCATCCTTTTAGTTGATGCGAAATATATATAAACTTCCTGCAGTTAAATCCAGATTAGAAAGCTCACAACAAGCGAATAAATTGTACAAAGCATTAACCATTAGGTAATTTGTTTATTGTATGATTTGTTTATTATAAACATATAATCTTATAAAACTGAATATTGACATTGTCGCTATAGCATATAGAATCTTCACACTGCACAATGACTTTGTCAAACGTCTATACATTGTTTACAATGTGTTTTTCAAAATGTAAAATTGAATTAGAATAAAGTTCTTGTTTATTATAATGCTTGCTTTTTAAATAGCATTCATTCATTCAATCATTCATTCATTCATTCATTCATTCATTCATTCATTCATTCATTCATTCATTCATTCATTATTTCATTCATTCATTCATTCATTCATTCATTCATTCATTCATTCATTCATTCATTCATTCATTCATTCATCCGTTGATTTGTTCGTTCGTTCGTTCGTTCGTTCGTTCATATTTCTTAGAGACTGCATGCCTCCGCCATTGGGTTATAGGGGACGTTTCTAGGGAAATGAGCCATCTTCTACACGAAAAATCTTGCGGTGAAATTTTTATGAAATTCTCATCCGATTCTGAACCAAAATTTAATAACTTTGTCCTTGGTATATGGCCAACCTTTCCACAAAATTACATCAAAATCGGTTCAATACTTTTTCAGATCTAATATCCTAGTGACAGACAAACAGAACAACAACAGAGATAAAAACATAACTTCCAGACGGAATAAGTAAACTAAGATATAAGTTACTGACAATTTATTTAATTTTTTTTCGTATTTTTTTACAAGCTCTTTTTGCTATATAATAAATCATTATTTTCTTCCTTAGAGCTGAAAGTATTTAATTTTTGTATATTTTTTACTACTCTACTCACTCTACTTCAACGTCGAAGAATGTTGTTGAGTGCTTTTATATATCCACGCCGGATAGTTGCGTTGAAGATGCCATAAATAAAAGCTCCAGAACAATTCGACAGAAGCATACTAACTATGGTTATCCAGGTAAAGAAATCCTTTAACCACGCTCGATGAAGCGCACTATCTTCTACTGGGTCAGATATAAGAATGACTCTGCCAATTAGGAGTGGAGAGGAAGCCAGTAGGTAACAGATCATTACTGTAATGCTTATTCGAAATACTTTTATATTTACTTTTCTCCGCACATTTTGTGATGTTGAGTTGAGGCCAGTCTCACGGCTGCGACGACATAACACGATTGCCATTGAACAGTTAGTAAAAACTAGAATAATCGCTGGTAGGATGTTAAAAAGTGTCAACCCCAAGTAAATGGGAATAACAAGGAAGCGAGGGTTCATGAAGCACACTCCATCAATTAACTGCGCATACACAGCAAGAAAAACATAATAACTACACAATAATAAGACATTGGTAGCAGTGATGAATTTCTTCACTGACTTTAAGCTAACTTTCGGTTTAAACGGATATACAACTGACTTGAATCGAATACATGAGATGAGTACAATATCTATGGTACCAAGCCAAAAAAAGTAGAGATACATTGGCGCAAAAAGTTTACACATGACAAGACCTAGTGCCCATCTATAGTCGTTTAAGAGATACATTAAATTTACCAAAGTATTGCAAAATACTACTCCTATATCAGAAATGGCAAGATGAACGAGGATGTACTCGAATGGCTTTCGAATGAGGCGTTCCTTGATCAGGGTGTAGACAACTAGAAGATTTGAAGTGAGGCAAAGAAGAAACACGAAGATATTTGCAGTCAATTGTAACTCGAGGAACGGCGCCTTGATGGTCCCGTTGAAAGTCCCGTTCATTTCTGGAGAATATTAATTTTCGGTTCAGTCTTGAATTGTGTCGTAATGCTGGCTATTCTTCTCTTGGTTGGTTGGTTGGAGGGCGATTGTGTAAATGCTTTAACTTTGTCTTCTTTCTAAGATACGGAAAATAAAGCACTTTATTTCTAATACGACATGCGTTGCAAAAACGACACCGAAGCCTTTCTTAAGCTGCTACCGGGAGGTTGGATGACACAAGCTGTTAGCTCGCTGCCTCTCACTACTGAAGTTAAGTAGATGGATGGGTGACTAACTTAACTTCATGTGAGTCCCTCTTGTGCCTCGAGGCTTTTTCCACCGGTTTTCTCTCCGCAAAATCAACACCATAGTTTCTCCCAGTTATTTCAACTAGTTTAATCAAGGGGTGGGAGCTATTGGATTATCAGTGTCTAAATAATGTTATATATTTCCCTCAATAAATAGAGTCCTTTACTTTACCTCACTTTACCGGTTGGTAAAATGTATTCAAATAGCTTTGGAATAAGACTTTTATTGATCAACGTGTAGAGGACAAATAGAGTTTAAGTGAAGCAGAGAAGAATGAAAATATTTCCAACGACGGCTTAATTTAAATTGAAAACATGCTCAGCGATGTGCATGAATAGAGTATTTCAGTAAAGTGAATAGAGTATTTCAAAATACTACTCCTATAGTATACCAGAAATGATAAGATGAAGGAAGATTTACTCGAATTGCTTTCGAATGAGACGTTCCTTGATCAAGGTGTATTTGAAGTGAGGCAAAGATAGAAACACAAAGATATTACCAGAAACTGTTAACTTGAAGAACGACGCCCAGACGGTCTTGTTGAAAGTGCAGTTCGCTTTGGAGAAAGACGTTTTAAGTAGGTGTTGGCTTTTTGGTCTCGTCGTTTTTCTTTTTTTGGCAGGCAGCTGGAAGTCACAGCTGGCACTAAAAATACGACTATATAGCTGAATCTAGATTGTAAAAGATAAGGGGGGGGGGGTGTACCCAAGGACTTGTAGATTTGAAGTCAAGCAAAGAAGATTTGGGTTGAAAATACAGTTTATTTTATTATGTTATGGTAACGCTCAGCCATGATTTAATAACCGTGCTTTAATTTCATAAATGCACGTTAATTAACCCATTCCTGCTTGGCCAGCAAAAAAAACTGGATCTTTGTTGTCTTACTCTGTCTATCGCTAGACAATTTTACTCGTTAAAAGGAGAACCGTCAGACATCTCAAGCAGCAATAAGTAAACAAGTCGTTAAACACGGTTGCCAAATTTTTCAAACTTTGAATCTTTACCGAAAAATACAAAGATCGAAGAGCCAGTAGTATTACCGTTGCTCAACTCCTAGTTTAGGTATTTTATACGAATATGAACTTGAGACTCGTTCTTTGCTACTTGCATGTTCACATGAAGCGAGTTATCTCGGGGGGGGGGGGGGTTATCCCTATCTCCTGAGGTATATCTGTACGTTAGTTTATCTCAATGTTTGAAAAGTAAATCGTCCACATGAGACCGAGATAACTCGGGGGATAGGGATAACTCTGTCTGATCTATGGAGTAACCCTACGGCAAGAGTTATCCCGCTTCTATGTGAAAGCTTCCACCTGAATTATCTCGGGGGATAGGGTCAACTTTTGTATAATTATTTGCATTCGTATACATAAACGTCGGTCAATTGTTACCAAGGATAACTCGGGGTGAACCGTTTACACGAAGCTAGGGTAATCTCGGAGGCCAGGCATAACTCGGTAGTTGCGTTTTATCATGTGAAACAGGGCCAACTTTGACTCTAGCCCCCGAGTTATCCTTACCTACCCCCCCCCCCGAGATAACTCAGTCTAATGTGAACACGCCCTTTCCGAAGAAACTAAACAAAGATGCTTTGTGAATGATGCGGTTGCATTGAACTATAAGAAGACTGGAACGATAACTCAGCGGGGGATTTTGAAGCCAGTGCAAGCCAGTGCCAGTCCCTTTGCAGGTAGCTCCCGCAGTAGCTCCCGTGCTTCAAGTTACTTAATTTTCATCCTGCCATATATTTTGTTTGGGACGATAACAAATTACTCCAAAACAACGGATTGAAATACATTGTTTTATACATATGTTTTTAGAAATAGCATTGGCTTCAATTTGATGTATAGTATAAGTTTCCTCGTTATTTTAAACTTTTTAAAATGTAGTAAATGTTCGACCATATTTCGCTGGGAAATAACACTAAGAAACTTGTTGTAGTTTTTCTGAGGTTTGAGCTGAAATACTTAACGCTGAACGTTGGGCTATATATGAAACTGAAGCTATTGAAAAATGCTATTTGGTATAGAAACATCAAGACTTTAGCTAGAAGGGAAATAATTAAAAAATATAAAAACAACTGCCATTTTGTAACGTTCGGCAAACAAAATGGCAGTTGTTTTTATATTTTTTAATTATTTCTCTTTTAGCTACTAACAGTGACCCACTCGACTGCGTCTCGTGGGCCACTTTTTTGTTCTTACCACGTTGTGACGTCATCTGTGCATCTATAACTGGAACAGACAACGGCAAAATGGAATCTATTTGTTAATTAAACACTGCAGGCGGCCTCGCGACTGACCCAAGTGCTTTAGTTCTTAAATATAAACATAATAACGGACACAAGTATATTTGAAACTAACAGAACTGTCAATTGAATAACTATTCTAATTTGTGTCTGAGGGTTCTTTCTTTGACGAGTAAAATCATCTGGCGTTAAACAGTATAAAACAATAAAGGGGCCATTCAGGCAGGAATGGAATAATGACCATTCTAATTTCAGTTCAGAACACGTTCATGTCATATATGCATGCAGTACAAATTTTTACATCAACATGGCACTTGACACTCAGTTTCATTCTATTTTTTTCCTGCTCTTTTGAGTCCGAACTTTTATTGTGTGAAATTTACTCATTAATAAACTTAATTTTCTCTTGATGGTTTTGATAAACTTAAACTTTCTCTCTTAATGGTTTATAAAAAGACGTTTTAAGTTGGTGCATGTAAGCTCTTGACTTCAACTTGTCCGTTTAGCATGCATGCAGCTGAAACTGACAGCTGCCATAATTTTAGTTGATGCGAAATATATAAACTTCCTCCAGTTAAATCTAGATTAGAAAGCTCACAACAAGCGAATAAATTGTACAAAGCATTAACCATTAAGTAATTTGTTTATTGTATGATTTGTTTATTATATAGAGAATAAAACATGGATGCGCGGAAATATGAAATTTATTTCGAGTGTTGACTAGGATATCTCACGAGTGAGCAAAGCGAACGAGAGATATCTTGGTTAACACGAGAAATAAATTTCATATTTCCAAGCATTCATATATTGTTCTGTTTATTGTATAAAAAAATAGTCCTATTTCCCCACAAAATAGAGTTCAACTCTAATGAGTTTATAGTTGAGTAAACTCTAATGCGTTTCACGATAATCGACACATGTGAGATTATCATAAATAATCACACGAGATTATCATTTTTATATCTACTGCGCATGCGCGAGTAGATTGCTAAGGTAAGTTAACAAAAGAATGCCTTCGGAGCCAATCAAAACATAGAATAAAACGATTGACTCACGACAGACCACCGAAGCCAAAATAACTACTGTACACCAAGCGATTTTCTTTTCCTTCTAACTAGATTGCATTATTGTTTGACAAATTGTTGTAATGAAAATATTTAAATACTGTATTAAATTAGTCAATTAAGTCAAATTTTGTGATTTGTAATATAATTAGATGTTAATTTGATTGACCTACTTAAAGCTTTACTACCATACTTTATGACTATAGCTTTTAGTACCATAGCTTTAATAGTCAAGCTATTAGTGCACTGCCTCTCACCACTGAGGACCGGACTAAAGCCCATTTGGATTGAGTTAGTATTTGAATGGGTGACCATACACCTGTCCAGGCTTGGAACTCATGCCAGATATGAGTAGAGTTGTTAGCACTTAGCCTTCTGTGCCTTGCTGGCTTTACTCTGAGATTCTGAGTTGACTGAGTTCTTTATCAAAGTTAAAACACAGCATGGCCTGTGAGCACACAGTAGACAATTTTGTCCAAAATCTTGTTCAGCTCTAGATCTGAATACAAGGTTGTTACAACTATACAATTCCATCAATTTTGTCAAGAATCTTGTTCATCTATGAATACAAGGTGTTACAAGTACACAGTTGCATCATTGTTTTTACCATAGTAGCTATAGGCATTAAACGCAGTAGATATATATGCACGACGTAGCAAAGGCTTTTGACACTGTGTCACATGAAATATTATTAGAAAAACTGAAGTTCTATGGCATTTATGGAATATCTCTTGATTAGTTTTCATCCGTTGATTTGTTCGTTCGTTCGTTCGTTCGTTCGTTCGTTCGTTCGTTCGCTCATTCGTTCATATTTCTTAGAGACTGCATGCCTCCGCCATTGGGTTATTAGGGGATGTTTCTAGGGAAATGAGCCATCTTCTACACGAAAAATCTTGCGGTGAAATTTTTAGGAAATTCTCATTCGATTCTGAACCAAAATTTAATAACTTTGTCCTTGGTATATGGCCAACCTTTCCACAAAATTACATCAAAATCGGTTCAATACTTTTTCAGATCTCAATATCTTAGTGACAGACAAACAGAACAACAACAGAGATAAAAACATAACTTCCGGACGGAATAAGTAAACTAAGATATAAGTTACTGACAATTTATTTAATTTTTTTTCGTATTTTTTTACAAGCTCTTTTTGCTATATAATAAATCACTATTTTCTTCCTTAGAGCTGAAAGTATTTAATTTTTGTATATTTTTTACTACTCTACTCACTCTACTTCAACGTCGAAGAATGTTGTTGAGTGCTTTTATATATCCACGCCGGATAGTTGCGTTGAAGATGCCATAAATAAAAGCTCCAGAACAATTCGACAGAAGCATACTGACTATGGTTATCGGGGTAAAGAAATCCTTTAACCACGCTCGTTGAAGCGCACTATCTTCTACGTCAGATGTAAGAGTGACTCTGCCAATTAGGAGTGGAGAGGAAGCCAGTAGGTAACAGATCATTACTGTAATACTTATTCGGAATACTTTTATATTTACTTTTCTCCGCACATTTTGTGATGTTGAGTTGACGCCAGTCTGACGGCTGCGACGACATAACACGATTGCCATTGAACAGTTAGTAAAAACAAGAATTATCGCTGGTAGGATGTTAAAAAGTGTCAACCCCAAGTAAATGGGAATAACAAGGAAGCGGGGGTTCATGAAGCACACTCCATCAATTAACTGCACATACACAGCATGAAAAACATAATAACTACACAATAATAAGACATTGCTAGCAGTGATGAATTTCTTCACTGACTTTAAGCTAACTTTCGGTTTAAACGGATATACAACTGACTTGAATCGAATACATGAGATGAGTACAATATCTATGGTACCAAGCCAAAAAAAGTAGAGATACATTGGCGCAAAAAGTTTACACATGACAAGACCTAGTGCCCATCTATAGTCGTTTAAGAGATACATTAAATTTAACAAAGTATTGCAAAATACTACTCCTATATCAGAAATGGCAAGATGGAGCAGGATGTACTCAAATGGCTTTCGAATGAGGCGTTCCTTGATCAGGGTGTAGACAACTAGAAGATTTGAAGTGAGGCAAAGAAGAAACACGAAGATATTTGCAGTCAATTGTAACTCGAGGAACGGCGCCTTAATGGTCCCGTTGAAAGTCCCGTTCATTTCTGGAGAATATTAATTTTCGGTTCAGTCTTGAATTGTGTCGTAATGCTGGCTATTCTTCTCTTGGTTGGTTGGTTGGAGGGCGATTGTGTAAATGCTTTAACTTTGTCTTCTTTCTAAGATACGGAAAATAAAGCACTTTATTTCTAATACGACATGCGTTGCAAAAACGACACCGAAGCCTTTCTTAAGCTGCTACCGGGAGGTTGGATGACACAAGCTGTTAGCTCGCTGCCTCTCACTACTGAAGTTAAGTAGATGGATGGGTGGGTGACTAACTTAACTTCATGTGAGTCCCTCTTGTGCCTCGAGGCTTTTTCCACCGGTTTTCTCTCCGCTAAATCAACACCATAGTTTTCCCCAGTTATCTCAACTAGTTTAATCAAGGGGTGGGAGCTATTGGGTTATCAGTGTCTATAAATAATGTTATATATTTCCCTCAATAAATATAGTCCTTTACTTTACCTCACTTTACCGGCTGGTAAAATGTATTCAAATAGCTTTGGAATAAGACTTTTATTGATCAACGTGTAGAGGACAAATAGAGTTGAAGTGAAGCAGAGAAGAATGAAAATATTTCCAACGACGGCTTAATTTAAATTGAAAACATGCTCAGCGATGTGAATAGAGTATTTCAGTAAAGTGAATAGAGTATTTCAAAATACTACTCCTATAGTATACCAGAAATGATAAGATGAAGGAAGATTTACTCGAATTGCTTTCGAATGAGACGTTCCTTGATCAAGGTGTAGACAACTAGAAGATTTGAAGTGAGGCAAAGATAGAAACACAAAGATATTACCAGAAACTGTTAACTTGAAGAACGACGCCCAGACGGTCTTGTTGAAAGTGCAGTTCGCTTTGGAGAAAGACGTTTTAAGTAGGTGTTGGCTTTTTGGTCTCGTCGTTTTTCTTTTTTTGGCAGGCAGCTGGAAGTCATAGCTGGCACGAAAAATACGACTAGCTGAATCTAGATTGTAAAAGATAAGGGGGGGGGTGTACCCAAGGACTTGTAGATTTGAAGTCAAGCAAAGAAGATTTGGGTTGAAAATACAGTTTATTTTAGGTTATGTTATGGTAACGCTCAGCCATGATTTAATAACCGTGCTTTAATTTCATAAATGCACGTTAATTAACCCATTCCTGCTTGGCCAGCAAAAAAAAATGGATCTT
Organism: Paragorgia papillata; assembly: GCA_035771165.1. NCBI lineage: Eukaryota > Metazoa > Cnidaria > Anthozoa > Scleralcyonacea > Coralliidae > Paragorgia > Paragorgia papillata. The sequence continues at coordinate 2,734,759 of JAWNZC010000238.1, forward strand.
TGTTGTCTTACTCTGTCTATCGCCAGACAATTTTACTCGTGAAAAGAAGAACCGTCAGACATCTCAAGCAGCAATAAGTAAACAAGTCGTTAAACACGGTTGCCAAATTTTTCAAACTTTGAATCTTTACCGAAAAATACAAAGATCGAAGAGCCAGTAGTATTACCGTTGCTTAACTACTATAGTTTAGGTATTTTATACGAATATGAACTTGAGACTCGTTCTTTTGTGCCTGTTCACATGAAGCGAGTTATTTCGGGGGGAGGAGGTTATCCCTATCTCCTGAGGTATATTTGTACGTTAGTTTATCTCAATGTTTAAAAAGTAAATCGTTCACATGAGACCGAGATAATTCGGGGGATAGGGATGACTCTGCCTGAGCGATAGAGTAATTCTAGGGCAAGAGTTATCCCGCTTCTATGTGAAAGCTTCCACCTGAATTATCTCGGGGGATAGGGTCAACTTTTGTATAATTATTTGCATTCGTATACATAAACGTCGGTCAATTGTTACCAAGGATAACTCGGGGTGAACCGTTTACACGAAGCTAGGGTAATCTCGGAGGCCAGGCATAACTCGGTAGTTGCGTTTTATCATGTGAAACAGGGCCAACTTTGACTCTAGCCCCCGAGTTATCCTTACCTACCCCCCCCCCCCCCGAGATAACTCAGTCTAATGTGAACACGCCCTTTCCGAAGAAACTAAACAAAGATGCTTTGTGAATGATGCGGTTGCATTGAACTATAAGAAGACTGGAACGATAACTCAGCGGGGGATTTTGAAGCCAGTGCAAGCCAGTGCCAGTCCCTTTGCAGGTAGCTCCCGCAGTAGCTCCCGTGCTTCAAGTTACTTAATTTTCATCCTGCCATATATTTTGTTTGGGACGATAACAAATTACTCCAAAACAACGCATTGAAATACATTGTTTTATACATATGTTTTTAGAAATAGCATTGGCTTCAATTTGATGTATAGTATAAGTTTCCTCGTTATTTTAAACTTTTTAAAATGTAGTAAATGTTCGACCATATTTCGCTGGGAAATAACACTAAGAAACTTGTTGTAGTTTTTCTGAGTTTTGAGCTGAAATACTTAACGCTGAACGTTGGGCTATATATGAAACTGAAGCTATTGAAAAATGCTATTCGGTATAGAAACATCAAGACTTTAGCTAGAAGGGAAATAATTAAAAAATATAAAAACAACTGCCATTTTGTAACGTTCGGCAAACAAAATGGCAGTTGTTTTTATATTTTTTAATTATTTCTCTTTTAGCTACTAACAGTGACCCACTCGACTGCGTCTCGTGGGCCACTTTTTTGTTCTTACCACGTTGTGACGTCATCTGTGCATCTATAACTGGAACAGACAACGGCAAAATGGAATCTATTTGTTAATTAAACACTGCAGGCGACCTCGCGACTGCTCTGAGTGCTTTAGTTCTTAAATATAAACATAATAACGGACACAAGTATATTTAAACTAACAAAACTGTCAATTTAATAACTATTCTAATTTGTGTCTGAGGTTTCTTTCTTTGACGAGTAAAATCATCTGGCGTTAAACAGTATAAAACAATAAAGGGGCCATTCAGGCAGGAATGGAATAATGACCATTCTAATTTCAGTTCAGAACACGTTCATGTCATATATGCATGCAGTACAAATTTTTACATCAACATGGCACTTGACACTCAGTTTCATTCTATTTTTTTCCTGCTCTTTTGAGTCCGAACTTTTATTGTGTGAAATTTACTCATTAATAAACTTAATTTTCTCTTGATGGTTTTGATAAACTTAAACTTTCTCTCTTAATGGTTTATAAAAAGACGTTTTAAGTTGGTGCATGTAAGCTCTTGACTTCAACTTGTCCGTTTAGCATGCATGCAGCTGAAACTGACAGCTGCCATAATTTTAGTTGATGCGAAATATATAAACTTCCTCCAGTTAAATCTAGATTAGAAAGCTCACAACAAGCGAATAAATTGTACAAAGCATTAACCATTAAGTAATTTGTTTATTGTATGATTTGTTTATTATATAGAGAATAAAACATGGATGCGCGGAAATATGAAATTTATTTCGAGTGTTGACTAGGATATCTCACGAGTGAGCAAAGCGAACGAGAGATATCTTGGTTAGTAGTGTCAAAAGGCGGATCCTGGGCCAAACCTTAATGGCCGCCATTTGTTTACTAAAATTTTGTTTGACGATCCTGGGACATGGTTCGCGACCCCCTCCTGGAATTTTTTGGGTTGGGACTTTGACTTCCGGTTGCTTTAAAATTTTTGACTTCCGTTTCTGGAATATTTTGACTTCCGGTTTGGGGAATGGTTGCCAAGTTTTTGGGGAATGGTTGCCAAGTTTTTTAAAGATGGTTGCCAAGTTTTTGGGATTTTTTGGGATTGGGGTTTTGAAATTGGGTTGTTTGTTTTTTTTAAATAAAAAGAATAAAATGCGAAAAAGAAATGAAGAAAACAAATGCATTCAATATTGTTATAACAAACGCCATTACACTTGCAAAAATTGTAAGTTTGAAACAAATACATACACTACAATGAGGTTACACTACAAGTCTGTTCATGGGGTTGAAATGATAGGTTCTAACCATATATGCTCAAAATGTTCCAAAACTTTTAAAACAAAAAAAGAACAAATTAATCATTACAAATCTCATGAAATAAGAATAACTTGTCATTCAAAAAAACCCAAAAAACTTTAAACATTCCTTTAAAGTTTGAATCGTTCTTGACAGATTTTAAAAATTTTAAAAAAATAAGAATGATCTCAAACAAAGAACTATTAAAAATTAAACTCCGACAGAAATTACAAGAAAAGAAAAACCACCGTTTGGACCAAACAGACTATGATAAAAACCACTATGCAAATGTTGGAGGAACAGAAAGCGACCAATGGATACAAAAGACCCTCAAAATTGGTAAGTCCAAACATACCCCAACCATACCTTCCCTAAAAACTGCAAGACAAACACTGAAAAACAACAAAAAAATGGTTGCATTACTGGAATCCATACAGTAAACCACAAAACAAGAAAAAACCCAAAACATCCACAAAATTTGTATCCTTAAGTTGGATACAACTTTTGAACTTAATTTACTTAGTTTTGTAATGGCCAATCGCAAGAGTTGAGATACCATCATCCATAATTATTCTTTTGTCGTCTTCTGAATTTAGTGCAATCTTATTTACATGGATGGTGTGGATGGTATGTTTGGTACTTCTAAAAGTATTCATTCCTCTTAGTTCATTTTTTCCTGTGGTCAAACAGTTGTAATAATCATCAAATTTGATGTTATTGTTGATGACCGCCTTTGCAACTCCTTTGCATTTTTTTTCTTCCTTTTCATCCCACAAACCAGTTAATGGGTTTTTCTTTTTTGCCATTTTGATGGCATAAGCTTTTGAACGCAATCCCACAAACTTTGAGATTTGGTCAGCACCTGTTTCTAACTTCATCATACCAAGTACTTTTTTGTTCATTCTTTTGATACCACTTGGATGGTCCTCTGGAAAGTTAGAGGTGTCAAACTTTTTTGCAACATCTGGTGTAATATCTTTGAAAAAATCTTTTGTTTTAATTTCATAACACAAGGAGTCTGTGTCTGTAAACAACAACTTTGCCCGATCCCCATATTTTTGCTTTACATAATTGTAATGAAAGTCATACATGGTAATTTTACTCTTATCCAATATTGCTGCTCCACAATATATGGGTTTGTTTAATTTTACTCTTGACTTTCTCATATGCACAGCACCCAAGTTTTCTGAGAAATGACTGAATGCTTTGTATGTTGTTTTTTTTGCTAATTTTTCAAACTGGTCCTCAAATGACACCAGTCGGAAGTCATCCCTGTTTCTGACATTTTCCATGGTCTTTCCAAAAGGGGAGTTATTCATTAGTTTAAAGAAATCCTTCTCAAAGTCATTCTTGGCGGCTGTTCTTAGTTTTGTGTTTAACATGATGTAATCTTTCATCCATGCCTTTTCATTGAATGAAATTCCACGATGGATTTTTGTCAGAACCAAACCATGATCCACCATTTGTTTCAAGGCTTCATAGTGGACAACATATTTCTCCTTATCATTCAAATTTGGAACCAGCTTTTCAACCTTGTCAATCATTAATCTTTCAGCTGCAAATGGCATTTCATTGTGCAGATTATGGAGTTCTTCTGGATATTTAAGATCCACTTCTAGAAAACACCCCTTGCCTTCTCTTAACAAATATTTTTGCCAGTCTTTAAGTTCATCTTTTGGTACCCACTCAAAACCACCAACTGGCAATGGTTGAACCATTGAATGACCATACAGATTGTTTTTGTCGAGGTATGGAATGTAAATGCTTTCTTTTTCAGGATTGAAGTCCTCCATATACTTATTGTTTGCTTCTGCATATCTGTGGGTGATGGTTGAAATCCCACCACGAATTCCTTTTTCAATCATTAAAAACATATCAGGTTCTGTTAAAAGTTCCAGCTGTTGTTCTGACATTTTTAACAGGGCATCCCAAGCCAATCCAGGAGCTGTGTAGTGCCACATTGGGTCAAGTTTGTAAGTGGTTTTGCACATCTTTCTAAAACTTTGGATGACGTCCGAAAGTCCCAACACATCTGTTTTCAAGTACAGTTCCATATAATCTCTCAAACTTTTGCAACCAAACTTGTTCCAAACTTTTTGGCCATGTTCATAATCTTCGGCACTGACATTTTTTCCTGTCAGTCTGGAATGAAACTCCTTGTGTGGTGGAAATTCTTTTACCTCCAACTTTTTTCGGTTGTTTAGAAATTCATATGGAAACACCCCCTTTCTTTTCAACAGATCCACATCTTCCTTTGGGTAATCTTTGAAACCATTTTCGGTGTAGTGGAACTCGTCATTTGGTAAGTTTGATGTCAGTGTGGCCAAAGAACTTGACATAAATTTTAATGAGTCCAAGAATCGCAACTCCAGTGGCACCCACTTCTTTTTTAACTCTCCTGTTTTTGGATCCTTTTTCATCCCACCATCCATCCATAGTTTCTTATTTACACTGATGTACTCCTCATCAGTTTTTGCTATGCAACCAATGGTACCACTTGAGATCCCCAAATATTTTACTAACAAATGACTGTCATATCCACTGAAATTATGGAAAAGAACAGGAATGTGTCTGGCACTTGCCATCGAGTAATTGCAGTCATTGTGGGCTGCTCCTCTGTACCTTCCATTTAAATGGTCATGATCTCTAACTTTTGACTTGGGTGTATTTTTGTTAGCTTTCCACAAACTTCTTGGATCTAAACATTTGGGTTTCTTATATACAAACACACCACCACAGACATAGCACTTGGTTGCATTTTGGAAATTTTGTTCATCTTCCATTGTCATGATGATCTTTTTTGGTTCTTTGAGATATGTGTGCCAAATCTTTTTTGCTTCTTTTTCAAGACTCTCGACAAACATTTGACCAATATCTTCAAAATCATATTTTTTTGTGTGGCTTACATATTTACCAGGAAATACAGATGGATCAGAACAAATAATGTTGAACCCATAACTGATTGGAATGTGTTCCTGATATTTTTGGGTGTAACTTTCTTTTTCGTTGTTAACTCCTGTTTTTAAAGTTTTCAACATACACTCGAAGTCAGCCACAATGATGAATGGCACATTTTGAGTTTTTTTGAAATCTTTTAAACCCCAACCCATAACAGAACCTTTTTCTGGATATTCTTGGATCTGTGCAACATGGGATTGACAAATAAGATGGCTTTCGTGTTCTTCCAATGCTACCTCTGTTTCAAAAGGGTTCAAACAAAAGTCGCAGAAGAATTTTTTACTTTTGTGTTTGTTAATTTGTTTTGTTAGAAGTTTACTTTTGTCCTTTACACAGCTGAAATGGTCATTCCACCAAAATAAGTTGACCCTCTTTTTGTGTTCGGATCTTGAGATTCTCATCTGGAAAACTTTTTTGATCTCATCATCCCAACTTAAGACATTGACACCAATCTTATTTAACTTTTCAAATTTTGAGATGTCCTTAATTTTTACAGGAAATGTTAGACCTGCCACATCATATTCTTCCACCATAAGTTGGATTGACACTGGAATCCCCCCAAGTTTTTTGGCATTTGGCTCTTTTTCCAGGGTTTCAGCAATGGCGACTGCGTACAGAAAACAATAGTCATCTTTCAAGTTTTGGGGGTTGATGATTGCTTTTTTGTTTTTGACAGGTTTTGGTAGGTCCTGAAACTTTTTACCATTTAAAGGTTTGTATTTTGTTATGGATATGTGTAAAGATTCAACAGATCGTATGGACCATCCAGAACCTTTCTTTTGATGAGATGACAAATTTTCAAGCATCTCTCTTTTTGACTCTTTGTACAACTCCGTGACGTCTTCAGTGGTTGTCATGGCTTTCATGTGGGATGTAAAGTAAAAAAGGTCAACACTTTCGACACCATCCACATAGTTATAGTGGACCAACTTACAAACTAATGTTGTTTTGACTTTTTTGGAATTTTCAATACTGTTTATGAGTTTTTCAACGCTGGCTGTGGTCTGTTCCAAAAACACCCCTGGATCTTTGTAATTTTGGCCCGAGATCTCATACAGGGCTGACTTTCCATTTAAGAAATCTTTGATCATAATGGGCTCTGTTTGACGAATTTTTTTGTTAATTTTTGTCTTTTTTCTAAAAATTTTTGTTAGTTTGTTACCAAGGACTTGGCGGGTTTTCTTAAGTTTTTTGCTAGTACCCAACCATTTCTTGTCCCACTTAATTTTGTCTTGCCTTGCCTCTTCCTGTTTGATCTCCTTGGTCCATTTTGCTCGTTCCTTTGTCTGTAATTTTCTCTCTGTTTTTTGTTGAAATTTTTTAAGATCATCTTGGAGTCTATCTTGCTGGTTAACAAGTTTTTGCTCCATTTTTAACTCCTTCTCCTTCTGTTTTTCTTGGAGTTTGGCAAGTCTTTCGGGATTGAAGGGTTTCATTTCTTTGTCCCTCTGCAGCTGCCTCTGTTTTCTAAGACGGGCAGCTTCCCGAATTTTAAGAAGTTTTGGATCATTCGTAAATTTTGTCATGATGCTATTTATTATGGTATGAAAAAAATTTCTATAAATAAAAAAATGGATAATGTTGATATTGAAGCTGCTGCCAATTATGTTGACGAACAGATTGTTGAATTGGTAAACAAAGTTTCGTTGTGGGGTGTATTTACAATTGGAGTCATTATTTTGAATATTATTTTTGTTATTTGGATAATAATTTTGTAAAAAACTTCATAAAAAAATTACTACCCAACAAAGGATAGTAATTTTGGAAAAAAATATTGATGACAAAAGTTTACAATGAAGCATAGTCTTAGAAAACAGTCGGTTACTGTTTATTAGTGTGGTTTTTAAAAAATTTAACGACTTATTGACCACCATTCACCACAAAACCAAACATTCCTGTTTTTTTTAATGCAATAGGGGATGTAACTTGGATTTCTATGCAAATTTAGGGCTGCATTGTAAATACTTGGAAACTTTAATGTTTCGCCAGCAGCAGAAGTTAAAGTTATTTTAACAGGTGTCCTAATGACATTTCTGTGGTGCTTGTCATAAACTTCATTTTTAACATGTTGGATTTCCAATTTCTCGCAAATGGTTTCCAAATTTAGACTGTGGGATCCTTTAACACCAAGTTTTGATCCTATTTGTCTCAGTTCTTTAAGAGATGTGGGTGGTAAATTTTCATCTCTTATTGTTTGAAGTCGTTTGGTTGCACTTTCTCTAAGTTGCATACGAATTTGAAATAATTTTTTGAGTTCCATAAGTTTTTTTTGACGACCGGCTTCAAGTTCAACTTCTTCTTCGTTTTGTAAATAGTTGTTGATGTTTTCAGGTGTTAATGTTGTCATTGTTTATTATAGTGGTTTTCTTTTTAATTTCTTATTTTTTTTAAAATAAGGAATTTTTTTTTAAAATTTCAATAATAATGATTATTTCTTTCATTGTTGTACACCCATATGTCTTTTTCATGTTGGACCCATTTTTTCTTGAGAAGTGTGTTACGTCTGGCTCTCCGCTGTTGCTGGATTTGTTGCCACCAATTTTGAATTTTCGTTAGCATTGTCATTATTTATTTTATTTGTTTTTAAAGAATCTGTAGAAGTTGATTTTTTACAACTTGGAACTTTTGAGTAATTTTTGACTGTTTTATTTGTCCACCCTATTTGCAGATTACCTTCCATAACCAGATCCTCTCTACCGAAACTTAGGCCCAACTGGAATCCTTTTTTTGAAATATGATTTTTGTTTATTTTCTCTTTTGGTTTTGATTTTGAGTTGCCCATTTTTTATTTGCGTTTTACAGACCAATATTTACCATCGTACCAAACAATTGTTTTATTTTTGATGTAATATTCAATACTTTTGTGTGTTTTTTTTTCTAATGCAAGGGCTGCTTGGGTCATACTTTGAAACTTGATTGTCTCTCTTTTAAAAGGTACCACTGCTGTAAACAAAACTTTTATGGGTTTGGTGTTGTTGTTGTTATATTTTATATGTTCAACATAAGGTAACCCAAGTTTGTAACACAGTGTTTTGTTAGTAAGGTCTCTTGGGGCCGCTATTCCGATTTTAGAAGCTAATCCAAATAGCTCTGGTTTTGGAATTGAGGAAAAGGGTGTAAGTTTAGAAAATTCTAAATTTTTTTCATGCAGTTTTTTCTGTAAAAGTTCAACCTCAACTTCGTCTTCTGTTTTTTGTGTGTGGCAACTGACTTTCCAAATTTTTTCGTTATACTCAATGATGGTTTCATTTCTAATATAGTAGTAAATACTTACTTCTGTTTTCCCAACAGCGAGGCCAGCCTTGGCCATACTTTGAAATTTAATTTCGTCGTTACCATCAACCTCTGTAAAAGTTGTTTCAACAGGAAGCAAATTATAAAGATTTGGATTACCTGGGTTTTTATGTGGATGAAATTTCAATCCAAGCATTTCAAAAAATGTTTTGCGTGTTGTTAAACCGCTTATATCTTTAAATCCTTTTTCATAAGATAAGGTGTGTAACTCCGAACATGATAAATAGGAATCTGTCTCAGATTTTGGATTATGAAGTTTCTCTAGTTTTTCATACAACTCATTTTGTAAAAGTTTTATTTCTAAATTTAACTGATCTTTACTTTCCATTTATTGTACTTTTAAAAAAAACCATTCTTTTAAATTCAATTTTTTTTCATAACCCAACAAGATTATGAAAACAAAAGAAATTTAAGTAATATCATTTCAACTGTTATTGGGATCAACAGAATTGCTACCACTGAGATTTTCAGAAGAATTTTCATCAGTTTGTACTGTAACATTTTTTTTATTTAAAGTTCCTCCCTTGTCCCAAACATGTTTAGCGATAATGATGCCACCAGTGAGCAAACCAATCATTGGAATATATGGCGAAATTTTTCTGACCATACACCTAACGTCATCGCAGAAAAGTTTGTTTGAAGAAAGTTCAGCATCCAATTTTTCATCATCCTGCACCAAATCCAGTTGTTCCAATAACTCTGAAAATTTGGTTACAAGGGTCTCAGTTAACAGAGAAGTTGTTTTGTCAAGTTGGGTTCTCTCATAATTTAGCTTAATTTTTTCAAGTTGGTTCATCGAAGCTTTTTTCAGATATGCTTCCGAATATTTGATCTCCTTTGCAAAGGATAAGCGAATTAAATCTTCTCGAAGTGTCAAATTTTGCGGTTCTTCATTTTTTTCGTCATTCATTGTTGCGTATTCTGTGTTCATTTATAATGGTGTTTATTTTTTCTTATAATTTTTGTATTCTGTGTAAACAAAATATGTCAAACCTATTGCAAGGACCCACAGATTTTTTGCCAGCCATGCTAATCCTTTTGCTCCCCATGACAAAGCAGTTGCCAATATGCTAAGAATTGGTGCCAATACGGGCCAAGCAAGTTTTGCAAGTTTCGCCAATGCTTTTGCTAATGCTCCTGTTGCCTTTGCAGTAGTTACAACAGCAGCTTTTCCGGCTAAAACAACAGTTGTTATGATCCCACCAATGGAAATGGCAATTGCAGCTGTTGCTCCCATGTTTTCTTTGGCCCATTCTTTAAATTTTTCGAATCTGGTTCGGATATGATCCCTAAGCAAATTTTTAACATATTCGGATTCTGGTGGTAAGTTGTACAACAGTCTAAGTTCTTCTGCTCTAAGTCTACACACAACCTCAACCTCCCTGAACTTTCTTTTTTTTACTGGATCTTCTTCTTTGTCTGCTATATCTTTCCAAAACTTTTGGTTAATTACAACAGACCTCAAATCTGTTGCTCTTAGGGTTCCTCTAAGGTTTCTAAGAGCACCATCACCAGCAACTGTATCAATATCTCCATCATCATTTGCTTCAATGTTGTCCATACCTATTGTTACTTCATCACCCAAATCTCCGGCGACATTTTCTCGAATGTTTGTTACATCTTCAAAACTGGTATTTTCTGGGTTAAGTCCTGCTTGTTTTGTGGTAACATAGTCTGCTGATTGTTGATATGCTTCCTGTGCGCTTAAATACATTCTGTTGAACTCTTTTAATATGTTGGCGGCTTTTGTTCTATCTTCTTCTGCAAATTTTTCAGGGTTGGTAAATCGGAATTTGCCAGGATTTTCTGCATCCTTGACAAGAACCATAAATCCCTTAAAAGTAATTCCACCGGGCTCTCTTTTATTTTCTGGATCTGCGAATAGTGTACTTTGACTTATTAAGTCAATGGCAGATTTTCCATAAGATTTGTTAATTGGAAATCCTAACCTTTCGTTAAAAAATTTTGTTTTTTGTTTGGTAGCAGAGGTTTTGTTTTTTGTTCGTAGTTTTTTTATCCATTCATCAAGTCTAGCCTCAAAACCTTGTTTTGTTTCTTTTGTTTTTGGGGTTGCAGTTCTAACTCTATCTTTTAAAGTTTTGTAGTTATCATCCGAGTGGTCATATGGATCAAAGTCAAAACTTTCAAAAAGATCATTATAAGATTGATTAAAATCTTTGTATTTAATGTTTTCTTTTAACGGGGTTGATCTCTCAGGCATTTCATATTCTTGTTCTTGACCAGGTACATTATCAGCCATTTGTTTATTTATTTATGTCTGTTCTCCAATAACTTTAACCAACTCCTCACCATAAAATTTTCCCATAATGTCCTCCTCCTTATCCCGAATTCTATACATAACAGGAACTCCTCTGAAAACAGCTGACACAGTAAAAATTTCATTTGTAAAATTTGGATCATAACCTTTTGCAAAGTTTTTTCTGTATTTTTGGATTCTTACATGATCCCCAATTTTGAATTTTGGGTTTACTTGAGATTCAAGAGGCGGGATCCCATACAGGGTAAAGAAAACTTTGGATTGGTTGCCATTATTGACATCCTTTGGTTTCATTTTAATGGTGCTGTGGATTGTGTTGTTGTAACTATTTGTAAACTTGTCAAGACTATTTAACCACTCCTTGTTCCCTTTAAAAGTAAAAAATTTCCACATTCTGGTTTTCAAAGTTCTGTTAAATCTTTCCACAAGTGCAGCCTTTCTGTGGGATCTGGATGAAAAATATTCTATGTTTAGAGATTTCAAAAGAGTTTTTACACCAACATTGTAAAACTCCTTTCCCTCGTCAAACTGGACTGTTTCTGGATATTTGCCAAATCTTTTCTTAAATTCTTCCAACATTTTGCTAACACCAGGCACCATAGCGACAGTACTCTTTCTTTTAACAGGAACAGCGAAACCAAATCTTGACAAAATTTCAATACCTGTCAATATCCACTTTTGATCATTATTTTCAGAACCAAATTTCGCCATATCCACCAAGTCCATTTGCATTTGGTCGGCAAGATTTTTAACGAATGTTTTTTGGTATTTTTTTGGTTTTTTGATGGGTTTGTGCAATGTAAAAACTTTTTGGCTGTGTAACCACTCCCTAACCAGTTTTCTGGTTATTGAAGAATTTTCTTTAACAGCAGCTTTGTAAAGTTTCTCCATGGATTGGTAGCCAGTTACAGGGTTGTAGTAAATGTCTCGAAGTTCAAGATCAATAAGTAAAAGTTTATCTTCCATTTATTTTGGGGTTTTCAATACTTAAAGTTACTTTTGTATGGACTTCATAAGTTTGTCCATTTTTTCTTCATTTTTTATACAATCTTCAGAAAATTTTAAGACAAAATTTGGTGTGTGTGTAGGATTTTTTTGTTTGTGTGGTATGTGTCTCTCTTTTTCAAAAACATTATCGGGTTCTGCTGCATAAAATTCGCAAAGATTTTTGTACTTATCCATACGTTGGGATTTTTTTTCCAGTATTTTTTGATGTAATTTTTTTCTTAATTCATGTCGTTCCATTTATTCTTTAAACTTAAATAAACAATGACAGAATCTAAAAAATGGCCAGAAGAGTGGGACGTTTTTGGGACAGTCCAAAAATTTTCCAAACAAAAGAAGGCTTCTGTAAACATAAACACGATTACAATTTTTGTAAATGAAAGAGAAAATTTTATTGTAAATTTGAACCCCATCGATTTAACTTTTCAACAGCCAATGAAAACAAGGAACCCAAACATAAATGATTTCCTCACTATTCCATATTTTACAGCTATTGCTGCCAGTTATGTTGCAAGCTACTTGTGCGGTATTTCTAACAAGCATTTCCAAAATAATTTTAAGAGATTTCGGTCTTCTTTTTTGACAAGCATTGTCCATTACCACTATGTTTTTCAGGTTAGAAGGTTCTTAAAACATCCTGACAAACTTAGAAGGTTTTTGACAGAAGATGTCATAAAAATTTTACAACACAACCCCAATGACGTTTGGGTAAAGAAAATAAGTAATTCCACACAAAGTGCGAAAGAATTTACACAGGATATGAAAGACCTTGGATATGAAGTTAGATATGTAAATTTAACAAAAGAAAGTTATGGAAGGATAAACACATATGAAGAACTGGTTTCAGCTGGTTCAAGACATCCCGATGATTTTAAACATTTCGTACCAGAAGATTCCAATGGGCTAACACTATTGGGTCAAAAATTATTCCAACAATCCTTAGAATCTTTTGTTTACTGTGTTTTGGGAGCACAAGCAAAAACAAGATGGGTCATTGTTGGCGAAGGAGCTAAAAGTTTACAAACACAAGAAGTGTTTAAAAAGTTAATGGAGGATACAATAGCCCAGGATGACATTACTGTTTCCATTTCAAATATGAGGCAAGCCATCAAATCCACAAATGTTGTTTTAAATTTTGCTGTGTCTCCCGGTTTAATTTTAATCCCATCTGACATGAGAATTCTTATTAATCCAATTAGTGGATTCAACAATGTTCTTACACTGGCCACAACAAGAATGACTCTTGGGCTTAACAGACATCTCAATATTGGCAAACCTGTTGGGAAATCCATTGTAAAATTTCCTGTAAAACCCATTGAAACTATCGATGATGTTGTTAAAATTAATGAAAGAAAATATAAGCCAGGAATCTTTACACCTGACATTGTTGAAAAAACTGACAACAGATTACCAGAAGTTTTTGGGGCTTCAATCGGAACTGTTTTCTTGGTATTTAAAGGGATAGCGAGATTAATTTAATAAAAAGAGAGCAATGTCATTTCGAAAATTAAATATTTCAAAATTTCCAATCATTGAAACCCCCGAAGAAGAACAACCAAAAGATTTCAACAAAAGTCTTCTAGAACTTGAAACCCTAAAAAACAAAAGTAGTTGTTGTAAGGCAAAAATGGAAGAAATTGAAGGGTTCATAATTTGTGGAAAATGTGGTTTGGAGTTATTAAAGTTACATGCATGGAACCACAGAGAGACAAACTTACCACTTCTCCTTAAAAATTATAGCAAAATGTTTTGGAAACTGTTCCCAAAGGAAGAGAAAATTGTTGGGTACGAAATTATGAAATTTTTTTTTAAAACAAAAGAACTTCTTAAAGGTTTAGGTTTGATTTCAGATAAACATTTTGGCATAAAATACATTATGTTCATTATTTTAGGAATTTGCCAAAGAGATGATCTTTTAAAAAAAATAAAAAAACCAACTGCAGCAGAATTAAGAACATTTGATGAGATTAGGTACATTTTAAATTATTCTCCAAAAAACAATGCTTACATACCATACCAAACAGGGTTCAAAATATTTGGGAATGCTCTCAGTGTTGAAAATGTTTTAAAAATAGAAGAAATGAGTGGTATCAGAAAGTGCAAAGAGTACACAAAAATTATTGAAGAAGGAAAGAATCTTTGAGAAACTTGGGAGAAACTTTTTAAAACTTATAACAAAATTTTGTTATAAATTTTTACCAATATTTTTAACCCCTAAACAACAACCGCCAACAACCAACCAGCACCAGCCCCAAGAAGTGTTACAGTAATGGTCATATATTTTTCCATTTCATCACTTGGTTGGTAATAATCTTCAAGTTTTGGTTCAACTGGTTTTTCTTTTTGAATTTCGTGGAGTTGTTGGAATGCTTTTGATGTTACTGCCATGTCATAGTTTGCATTCCGGATTTCATCTTGGAGTTGTCTAATTTTGTCTTTTCTTTTAATTTCATTTTCAAAGAATCTTTCTTTGTCTTTTTGAAGTCTTTCTGTTGCCAAATTATGTCTTTTTGCTTCGTCAGCATAACCATGTTTGTTAAATGACTGGAACAAATAACCAGCACCTGCAAAGGCAACCGCATTAAACAACCCTCCTGCTATCATTGATGCCATTTATTTAAAAAAAAGAAGTTTGGGATTGCAGTTCAAATTTTTACCAAGTCTTTTCTCTATGATTTCTTTGGATCCACATTTTTCGGTATGTATCCCTTGTCCTGTGCCATTTTTACGGCAAACAATCCACCAGCAACTGCAACCCCAAGTTTAGCTGTTTCTTTAATACTTGCTGGGGCTGCTAAGGATTGTCCTGTTAATTTTTTGACAACCATACTTACTCCAACGGCGGCAACAGTTATCAAACCTGCCTCATACAAATCATTTAAAACCTCGTTCTTATTCATTTATTAATATAGTTAGAAAAAAATTATAACATTTTTTGTTATAAGTTTTCAGAAAAGTTTTAGAAGATTTTCAAAATTTCAATTACTTTTACATAATTCTTTAAAGCTGGTATTAAATCGTTTATAGCTGTCTTTAAGTTTGTCAAATTTTGGTCTTTTTCATTTTTCAAAAATGCTTTCAATCTTATCAAGTGGTTTAACATCTCTTCAGCGGTTTTAATTTTATCAATGTCTATAATCATCTCTTTTATTATGGAGTCTCATAATTCTGTGGACACAAAAAAATCTCAAGAAGGATGTCGCCAACATTGTGGTCAACTTTAAATTTGAGTTCGTTGTAAACACCATTGTCCAGCATTGCCTCAGAGTTGATGTTTGCAAATTTTTCAACTGATCCCTTCAATAGTTGTCTTGTTGTAATTGGAAGAACTGCAGCTGTTCTGTCCCGTTTTCCTGAAAATGATGTCCTAGTTCCATCAATCATTTCGCAAGATATACAAACAAATTTCATTCCAAGATTTATGTTGACTGTTTTTGGACTGACCATGCCGGTCCGGTTTCCTGATGATCCCCTAATTATTGTTGTTTCTGGATATCCAAGCAAAGGACCAAGTTTGAGTAAATGTAGGTCTTCTGTTGGGTATAGTTTAATTTTGCAGCTGTATGGAAGTAATTCTGACTTTATTAAATTTTCCTTTAGCACCCTCATAATCATGCCAACAGTCCAATAGCCATTGTCGAAACTAATTTTTTTTGTCCCATGCATGACGTAAGTTGGACTTGTTAAATTATTGTAATTCCAAAAAACTGTTGCATCCTTAACCATTAGTTTGGTATCTTCAATGATCAAAGGATCTTCAAATTTAACTGTTGTTTCTCCGTTTTTCAACAAAATTCTTAGGTTCCTCATTTATCTTAAAGGTTTGCCAAAGTTCAAAGTGTCATGAAAAAGACGTCGCGAAATCTTCATTAAAGCTTCAAAAATTTATCAAGTTTTCCCCAAATGGTTCAACTATTTTGTGGTCATATGGGTGGATTAAATTGATCTCTAATTTTGAATATTTTTTTGATTTTAATGTTTCTTTTATTTTTTTTTCTTCTTCTTTTGGTATGTCTAAATAATCATCTAAAATAACTTGCATATCTTTTCTGTTTGGGTTGTAAAAGGTAACCAGTTTTGAAATATTTTCCCGATATGGTTTCGCAATGCTTGTCAACTGTTGGGTAACAACTATTGTACTAATATTCATATGCCTTGCACCAAAACCAAGTTTTACCAATTCGCTGGTTCTGTTTTTGACACTCTGTCCAGAAGCACAGTCATCCAGGATAATGAGACTTGGGGTTCCTTTACAATAATCAACAACATATTTTAGAAAATCTTCAGACTCATCTTGGTCGCAAGGGATAACAAAGAATCTTGGATCATGTAAATGTTCCCATTCCAAATATGTTTTGTTCCATACAAAAGTTGGACATATTAAAACTATGTTTTCAAATTTTTTTTTATAATTTTCTTCTAAATTTTTCAACAAATAATGAGTCTTTCCACAACTCGTCATTCCAACAATGATTATATTGAATGGTTTTGGATCTTCGTTTTCCATTTATTTCTTGGGATTCTCAATAATTGACACTCTGGAATGCCCCTCCTTGGACTTTCAATAAGCCATCCGAGAGAATGAAAACATGACATCTCAAATCTGTTGCTGTTGCCTTTTTCTTGATTTCTAACATAATCCCAGATTGTGTAGTCAAAAGTTTTGTACCATCTCCATAGACAGCATTGTCATTAATTGACCGAAGATCCACAACAAGTGCAAACTGGTTTTCTGTAAAGAATTCGTCAGCTTGGATTGTTGGATAGTTGGTATGTCTGAAAAGTCGCTCAGCCTCTTCAAACAATCTTCGTTTTGGGATGCCTTGGGAGTAAATGCTGTTTGGGACTCCTTCGATGGTAATTTTGACTCTTTCAATGTTGGGATACACAAATTCTTCAGATCCACTTCTTGTTGCCTTTGTAAACAACATTACAACCGCCTTCATGCTTTTTCTTGGCAGGTTAATGGTTTCGTTAATTAATGTTGTGGCAGCAGCCCATGGTGTGGTTTTCATCAAAGTTACATGTTCAAAGGAAAGTGCGCGACCCATTTGGTAAGAAGATTCGATCTCCTGGACCAAGGCAAAGTTGGTAATGGTTTCATATTCCAACTCGATATTTTCCAGAACATACCCAGCCACAGATTGACTACTTTGTGCCTTCATGATATCGGTGGCTTTTGGAAGAGTGATGATATATTGTAAATCATTCGCCATACTGTGGGGTGCATATAACCCATGATCCTTTAAAATCATGTCCAACTTGATCCTCTGTTTTGTTCCATATACAGCAGCATATGTGTCAGAAGAGGCATCATCAGATTTCGAAATAAGTTTTCGCTGATTTTCTGTCGCGATACCATCTTCGATCATGTTTGCCCTCTCATGTTTGTCCAACCACAAATCTTTGTAAGTCCCCAAAAGACTCTCCCCTGTGTTGTCATAGACTTTTTCTCCTGCAAATCTTACTTCTAAACGTTCTTGGAGTTGTCTTGCAAGATTGTTATTAAACCAAGATTTTGTGTTCTTGTTCTTAAAGTCAAACAGAAGGAACATCTTGTCAGGAACTAATGTTGTCCCTGGTTTGAGTTTTGGAATGTGGATGTAAATAACTTCTCCTGCATTGGCAGAATTGGGATTGAAAGTAATTACATTCCGGGCTCGTTCCCCAGTTATTGAACTTCTGTGTAACCGGTTGAAACCGGGTTCTAATTCAACTTCTCTCTCAGTATTCATTTATTAATATATAGAAAAATTTTAATAATTATTGAAAAATTCATCTTCATTTTCAAATTCTTCTTCAAAATCGTTTGGCATCAAAAGATCAAAATTTGACCACAAATGATAACAATGGTTTTCATTATAATTTTTGGTATCATATTTACTATACAACAACCAAAGTTTGTATCCTTCATAACTTCCCTTTGAGATTAAAAAAATAAGTTTTCCAATATTAAACCAGTTTTTACTTCCAAAAACACATTCTGTTGCATAACTGTTGACAATCATGTTTATTGAATTTCTTTCCAATTGTGGAAAGAATTTCATTTTAAAAATTTAAAGATCATATTTCGAAAGATCCTTGAAAACTGTTTTTGACTTTTGGGGTTTGTCTTTGCTTTCTTCTGGCTCTTTCTTCCATTTGGAGTAGGTAATGTAGGTGGTAAGCAGGGCAGCCACTGTACCAAGTATCGCACAGGTTGTGGAAATACTTACACCATTTTCTTCTTTTGGTTCTTCCTCTGCTTTTTCTTTTTCAAGTCTGGCTTTTTTTCTTAATTTTGCTTCCTTACTAATTGCAGCAAGTTTTTTGCCTTGGGCAACTCTTTTGGGATTTTTGACACGGATGGGTGGAGGTGTTTTTGTAATGGTTTGCTCCGGTTTGGTCTCCTGTTTTTGTTCCGGTTCTGGTTTTTGTTCTGGTTCCATTTATTTAGTTGTGGTTTGTTCAACAACTAGTTAAAATTTGTTCAAAACAGCTAGCTGGAATTTGTCTGGAAGTTGCTTTCAACCAGTGACCAGATGGAAAAATAGCTGTTACAGTCATTGAAAAGTTGACTCTTGTTTGTTTTGGAAAAAATGTGTGGTTAATGAGCTTGTTTTGATCTGTAAAAACTTTGCCACATCTGCATACAAATTTCCCTGGTTCTGTCCATTGAACAGATTTGAAATGGGGAGTAAAAACTGGGGTTTCTGCAGTTTTGTATTTAACCATTCTTGATACCATTTTTATTTTATTTTTAAAATGGTTTGTTTCTTCTCAATTTTTTTTATAAATATTTTTTTAAAGTTATTGTTCGCCTTTTTTTTTTTCTCCTTACAAATTAAACTCGCATAATGGATTATTGTCCCTATTGAAAAACTGGTTTCAACAGGGTTTTCCCAAAATTTGTTGCACTCACTTTCATCATATTTTTCTGGACATTTTTGAGAAAAGAGGTGCCAGAGATCTTTGCCATAATCTTGTCCATGACTTTCATTGTAAAGTGCGAACCCAACAGACCTCCATGATGTGTAATCCTCAGCAACATCATCTGGAATTTGGTCAATATAATTTTTTAACTCTTCCTCATCTTTTTGTTTGTGTTCATTAAAATCAATGATGGTTACACTTTTTACACTTTTTTCAATCTCTGGCACAAATAATAATTTACTAATTTTTGTGTGTGGCTTTTGTCTGACTGAGAGCAAGTGGATGAGTTCTTGGTTTGAATATTGGCTTGCAACATGGTTCCTCTTCTCCTCAATAATGTAACTAAGAAGGTATGGATCCGATGTTGGGCTCTTTTTAGAACCATATAGAAACCAGTTCCCACTAATGACTGCATTGTCAAGTTGGATTTTTGTTCTCTCTTGCACAAGGTTGTTAATGTGGAGTCTTTCATTCCGAGTCAACCAAACATGTGGTAAGTGTAAGTGGAAACCATTTTTGTATACACCATCCTTGTAATAACCCGGTTTTTCAAGAACAAAGCAATCCAAATTTTGTGGGTTTTCAAGATTTTCAACCAATACTTTTTGGAATAGTCTTGTCAGTTTTTGGACTTGTTTTTCTGTGTACAAAGGTTTTGGGTTTTGGGTCTTCCTTTTTAGATCAATGTCAATAATTATGGGTCCAATTTCTGTTGTTCTTTCTAAAAGATATCTGTTGAAATTTCCAGATTTTGACAAATATGTGTATGCCTTTGTATATTTATTTAGGAGATCATCTTCATTTTTAACAAAATATGGTCTTTTGTTGTAAAGATCCATATGCGTAATATTTTCCTTGCTAAAACTTTCATACAACAAAGTTGATAATGTGTTTTGTTTAAACATAGCCATTCTTTCTTTTATTTTTTTTCTTTAACTCAATCTAAGGAGGTTGATTTCAACATCCCAAACATTGAAAAACAGGAAAGTATAGTCATCACCAATAGAACCAGAATAGGAGTGTAAAGACATTTGGGTCCCTTTCTTAATAGTTGCAATTCCTTGACAGAAAACATTGTGTGGAGCATGTTCATTGTATGTCCTTCCCATGGTTATGGTTTCCAAACCTGAAAGTTTGTTTGATCTATCTGTAATGTTACCATGGTAAAGATTTGTTTTTAAGTCAAAATAAGCATTGTAAGTGGTTCCATCATACCAAGATGATTTTTTACTCTGTTGGTCTATTTTGTGTCCATCGGGTTGGAGTTTAAACCAATATGAGACTAAATATTTTCCAGTATCATGGGTTGCTGTAAATGAGAGCAGGGTGCTAACGTTATTTGTGTTATCCCATGCACCCCCTTTATGGTTTGTTTTTCCACTATCTTTCTTATATTTTACCAACTGCGAAAAAGTTCCAGCTGGTCCAGTGACTCCTGTAACACCTCTCAAACCTCTCAAACCTCTCAAACCTGTTGACCCTTTGCCTCCTGGCAGTCCTCGAACTCCTTGGTCGCCTTGGTCGCCTTTGGGTCCTGGATCTCCTTTATCCCCTTTTGTTCCTTGGGGTCCTTGGGGTCCTTGCGATCCTGTTGAACCTGTGTTTCCTTTGGCTCCTGTTGATCCTTGGCTCCCTTGTGGGCCTTGGGCACCCTGTGGACCTTGGGGTCCTGTTGCCCCAGTGTTGCCCTTGTTCCCTTTCGCACCATCGTCACCAGGATCTCCTTTGGCTCCTTTTTGTGCAGCTGTTCCTGCCATACCTTTGTCTCCCTTGTCACCCTTGTCTCCTTTGGATCCTGTTGCACCTGTTGTTCCATGGTCACCTTTGTCTCCTTTTTGACCTTGTGGTCCTGTTGCACCTGCTGTTCCAAAAGTACCTCTGTCGCCTTTGGTTCCTTGTGGTCCTCTAATGCCAGTGTCCCCTTTGTCTCCTTTGGTTCCTTGCAAACCTCGATCGCCTTTGTTGCCTTTTGGTCCAGTGTTACCAACATCTCCCTTGTCTCCTTTTGGTCCTACTTTATGTGCATCTGTACCAGCCATGCCTGTCAAACCTCTGTCACCCTTGTCACCCTTGTCACCTTTAGAACCTTGTGGTCCTGGATCTCCTTTTTGTGCAGCTGTTCCTGTTGGACCTTTTGGTCCTGTTGGTCCTATTGCACCTCTATCTCCACTATTTCCTTTGTCACCTGTTAAACCTCTTTGTCCCTCCAAACCTTCGTCACCTCTGTCACCTTTGTTTCCTGTCAAACCTCTGTCACCTTTTGGTCCTGTTGGTCCTGTGGATCCTGTTGGACCTGTTGCACCTGTCAAACCTTGGTCACCTTTTGATCCTTTTGGTCCTGTGGATCCTGTTGGTCCTGTCAAACCTCTGTCCCCCTTGTCTCCTTTTGCACCTGTGTCACCTTGTGGTCCTGGTTCTCCGTCAGCACCACCACCACCTCCATAAGAATAATCTGGGTCATCATAACCATAGTAATAACTCATTATTTATTTAGAAGAAATTTTTTAACATTTAGATGAAGTTTCCATATTCTTTCATCATATCCTTGTTAATTTTTACAATCTCGGGAGGTAATAATGGTCCATGAACAATTTTGATCCCATAAATTTTTCCTTTTAGTTGGGTACTATTTGAGGGGGTTCCAGACAATCTTTTGTTTAAAAATACAGATCCAAATGGACTACCAATATCTGCCAAATCCGATTTAAAATCTGATCCTGTCTCCTTTTTTGCATTTACGTAAACACAGGAACCAGTCCCCAACCAATGACAGGAAACTAAGTGTTTGCTAAGAATACTGTGTGGGCCAACAATATCAAAAGTTTTTTTAGTGTTATCTCTTACACCACCAATTATCATTTTGGAGTAAGAGTATGATTTGAAACTGACATATTTATCATAATTTCCATTATCATTCCCAATAAGATAACACCAATCGTCAGGTACAGATGTGTCAACAACAGCGCAAACAACAAAAACAGAAACATCATTAAACTGTAATTCGGTGTTGCAAAACATCATGTACTTACCACCTTTGTTTTCAATGTAGTCTATGCCAGGACCAATGGCATCCGAACCAAATGATGGGGCAATGGTTTTGTCATCTTGCCACAAAACAGAGTTACCTTGTCGTGCTTGGGTTATTCTTCTCTCACCACCATATGTTTCAAATGTTTTGGTGGCTTTTGTTATGTTGAGATCGAAAACAGTTTCATAATTTTCTTCATGCAGGGAAAGTTTTTTTAATTTTTTTTCAATTTCTTTAATTTTATCTCCATAATCAGTACCACCTTCCAATGATCGCCTTTGTCTACCATAACCATAATAATAACTCATTATTTATCTTGCAAAATTTTTAACATTTTTGTTAAAGATTTTTGTTTTTGTTTATGTTTTTTTTAAATGGTTTTAAAGTTCAATGCAATCGTCTTCTTCTACAAGTTGTCGGTCTTCTTCTTCAATAATTCCAAGTTCGTCAGATACTTCTTCAAAGCCTTCGTCATCATCAGAGTCATTAGAGTCGTCATCATCGTCATCAATTTCTTCAAGTTCGTTGTTATCAGCTTGGTTTCTCAAATTTTCAACAATTCTTCTCAAACTTTCTAGGGTTCTTTGGTATGTGTTAGGTTCATCTTCCTCTTCAATTTGATTTTCAATAATTTCAGTTTGTTCTTCATCTTCGGAGTCATCTTCATCATCTTCCTCTTCAATTTGATTTTCAAAATTTTCAATTTGTTCTTCAAGATTTTCAATAATTTTTTCGTTAGCTTCGTTTTGTCTTACCAGAATTTCATTTTCGCTTTCCAAAGCTTCATTAAGTTTTTCCAAATGGCTGGTACAAGCCTCATTTTCAATTCTTTCATTTATAATTTCAATTTCTGCCATTTCATTATTTTTACTCAAATTTTCATTGGCATTAATTTTCAGTTCCATGTTTTCCTCTTTAAGTTGTTCAATGCGAGTTTTCAGTTCCATGTTTTCTTCAGAAATTTTGGTTGCATTAATTCTTATTCTTAAAATTTTTTCAAGTTTGTCAGCTATCTCTTCCCCAAGCATTTGTTTAAGTTCAACAATTTCTTTGTTTAAACTTTTGATTGTTTCATTTGAGTTCATTCTTATTCTTTTAATTTTTTTCGAAAAAAATAGTTCGATTCAAAAAACTGTGTCATATACCCCAGTTCTAACCAACATTTGGGTTTTTGTTTCGCCTGGATGTATGTAGTTGCAAACTGTTCCTGGATGTGTACTCTTGTTAAAATATATAATATTTGGAGGTTTACCTGGGTATGTTGTAAATCCAACCCACATACATTTTTCCCTGTCTGGACATAAGTTACTTCTTTTGCTATTCATCTTTATTTCTGTTTAAAAACCCACCAACCCCAGAAACCCAAAAACTTGGCAACCATTCCCCAAACCGGAAGTCAAAATATTCCAGAAACGGAAGTCAAAAATTTTAAAGCAACCGGAAGTCAAAGTCCCAACCCAAAAAATTCCAGGAGGGGGTCGCGAACCATGTCCCAGGATCGTCAAACAAAATTTTAGTAAACAAATGGCGGCCATTAAGGTTTGGCCCAGGATCCGCCTTTTGACACTACTTTGGTTAACACGAGAAATAAATTTCATATTTCCAAGCATTCATATATTGTTCTGTTTATTGTATAAAAAAATAGTCCTATTTCCCCACAAAATAGAGTTAACTCTAATGAGTTTATAGTTGAGTAAACTCTAATGCGTTTCACGATAATCGACACATGTGAGATTATCATAAATAATCACACGAGATTATCATTTTTGTATCTACTGCGCATGCGCGAGTAGATTGCTAAGGTAAGTTAACAAAAGAATGTCTTCGGAGCCAATCAAAACATAGAATAAAACGATTGACTCACGACAGACCACCGAAGCCAAAATAACTACTGTACACCAGGCGATTTTCTTTACCTTCTAACTAGATTGCATTATTGTTTGACAAATTGTTGTAATGAAAATATTTAAATACTGTATTAAATTAGTCAATTAAGTCAAATTTTGTGGTTTGTAATATAATTACATGTTAATTTGATTGACCTACTTAAAGCTTTACTACCATACTTTATGACTATAGCTTTTAGTACCATAGCTTTAATAGTCAAGCTATTAGTGCACTGCCTCTCACCACTGAGGACCGGACTAAAGCCCATTTGGATTCAGTTAGTATTTGAATGGGTGACCATACACCTGTCCGGGCTTGGACTCATGCCAGATATGAGTAGAGTTGTTAGCACTTAGCCTTCTGTGCCTTGCTGGCTTTACTCTGAGAGTCTGAGTTGACTGAGTTCTTTATCAAAGTTAAAACACAGCATGGCCTGTGAGCACACAGTAGACAATTGTGTCAAAAATCTTGTTCAGCTCTAGATCTGAATACAAGGTTGTTACAACTATGCAATTCCATCAATTTTGTCAAGAATCTTGTTCAGCTATGAATAGAAGGTTGTTACAAGTACACAGTTGCATCATTGTTTCTACCATAGTAGCTATAGGCATTAAACGCAGTAGATACATGCACGCCTGGGCGTGCCTATTTTTTGATTTAGCAAAGGCTTTTAACACTGTGTCACATGAAATATTATTAGAAAAACTGAAGTTCTATGGGATTTATGGAATATCTCTTGATTGGTTTTCATATTTATCAAACAGAAAACAATGCTGTTTAGTTGAAGGTTGTATACTTCTAAACTTCAAAAAGTTCAATGTGGTGTTCCACAAGGGTCTATTTTAGGACCCCTACTTTTTCTACTTTTTATTAATGACTTACCGCGGCATGTTTGCAATACACAAAAGCTCGTATGTATGCAGATGATACAACACTAAGTGTTTCATCCAAATCGACTACAGAACTTCAAAATAAAGTTAAATGTGACTTAATAAATGTCGACAAATGGCTACAAGCGAATAAATTAAGTTTAAATGCCGCTAAAACTGAGCACATGTTTATTGGTACACAGTTTAAATTGGACAATTTGGGTCCACTTTTTCCTATATTAATTGGTGATAAACCTATCAAAAGAGTCGAGTCTACTATATGCCTTGGAATATATTTAGATGAAACTTTGAGCTGGAACGAACAAGTCGATTACTTGTTTACAAAAATTTGTCGTTCCATAAATGCATGGTCTAAAGCAAGCACGTAAATTTGTTCCACGCAGAACTTTACTTACTATTTATAATTCGCTTATCATGCATCCTTATTTCGATTATTGCGACACTGTTTGAGGAAATTTAAACAAAGGACTCTCTACTCGTTTGCAAAAGCTCCAAAATCGCGCTGCTCGTATAATAACCAATCAAGGTTATGATGTTAGATCGGCAGATATATTAAAAGAACTGAAATAGGGCAATCTAACCATTAGAAGGGACAAACATTTGTGCCTTATGGTTTACAATGCTTTGAACAAAAATGCGCCCAGTTATTTGAGTGACTTATTTACTAAGCGGTTGGAACAGTGTCCCTATAAGAATAAACTAAGAGAGAGTCATCATAATTTATTAACAACTCGAATTTCTCAAACAGAATGTTACAAAGGCAGTTTCTCATACAGAGGTGTACAGTTATGGAACTCTCTTCCTCCTGAACAGAAAACACCCCAATCTAAATCAGGATTTAAAAAGAAGTTATTCCTTTGAAATTGTCATTCATATATGTATATATTGTATATAGTTAGCATCTATTGTAAATTAGTATTCATATTTTCAAAAATTATAAAAATATTGTATTTTTTAACTTATATACGGCTTTCATGGAAAGAAGTATTTATACTTATGAAACTACCGTACTGAAATAAATGTGATTCATTCATTCATTCATTCATTCATTCATTCATTCATTCATTCATTCATTCATTCATTCATTCATTCGTTGATTTGTTCGTTCGTTCGTTCGTTCGTTCGTTCGTTCGTTCGTTCATTCATTAATATTTCTTAGAGACTGCATGCCTCCACCATTGGGTTATTAGGGGATGTTCCTAGGGAAATGAAGAGCCTTCGCTCGAAACGTTAGACTCCTACGTTCTCTGTTTCGGCAGTATATCTAACCTTACTATTATTTCGATTGTTATTAATAATTCCGGACATTGTCATTATCTCATGCTTCGCCAAAGCATACACGGTAAATATCATACTTTTACCGAGCCATCTTCTACACGAAGAATCTTGCGGTGAAATTTCTATGAAATTATTTTCCAATTCTCAACCAAAATTTACCACAAAATTACATCAAAATCGGTTCAATACTTTTTGAGATATCTTAGTGACAGACAAACAGACCAACAATAGAGATAAAAACATAACCGCCGCGGACGGAAGCAATAAGTAAAATAAGTAAACTAAGATATAAGTACTGACAATTTATTTAATTTTTTTCGTATTTTTTACAAGCTCTTTTTGCTATATAATAAATCACTATTTTCTTCAAATAGAGCCGAAAGTATTTAATTTTTGTATATTTTTACTACTGTTGCTATCATCTGATTAAACTCTGGGTGATTAAGTCACTACTCGACTTCAACGTCGAAGAATGTTGTTGAGTGCTTTTATATATCCACGCCGGATAGTTGCGCTGAATATGCCATAAATAAAAGCTCCAGTACAATTCGACAGAAGCATACTGATTATGCTTATCGGGGTAAAGAAATCCTTTAACCACGCTCGTCGAGGCGCACCATCTTCTACTACGTCAGATATAACAATAACTCTGGCGATTAGGAGTGGAGAGGAAGCCAGTAGGTAACAGATCATTACTGTAATGCTTATTCGGAATACTCTTATATTTACTTTTCTTCGTACATTTTGTGATGTCGAGTTGACGCCAGGCTGACGGCTGCGACGATATAACACGATTGCTATCGAACAGTTAGTAAAAACAAGAATAATCGTTGGTAGGATGTTAAAAAGTGTCACCATGAAGTAAGTCACAATAACAGCAACGGAGCGGGGGTTCACGTAGCACACTCCATCAATTAACTGCAGATTCACAGCAAAAAAAACATAATAACTACACAATAATAAGACATTGCTAGCAGTGATGAATTTCTTCACTGACTTTAAGCTAACTTTTGGTTTAAACGGATATACCACTGACTTGAATCGAATACATGAGATGAGTACAATATCTATGGTACCAAGCCAAAAAAAGTAGAGATACATTGGCAGAATAAGTTTACACATGACAAGACCTAGTGCCCATCTATAGTCGTTTAAGAGCAACATTAAATTTAACAAAGTATTGCAAAATACTAGTCCTATATCAGAAATGGCAAGATGGAGCAGGATGTACTCGAATGGCTTTCGAATGAGGCGTTCCTTGATCAGGGTGTAGACAACTAGAAGATTTGAAGTGAGGCAAAGAAGAAACACGAAGATATTTGCAGTCAATTGTAACTCGAGGAATGGCGCCTTGATGGTCCCGTTAAAAGTCTCGTTCATTTCTGGAGAATATTAATTTTCGGTTCAGTCTTGTGTCGTAATGCTGGATATTCTTCTTTTCGTTCGTTGGTTGGTTGGAGGGCGATTGTGATAATGCTTTAACTTTGTCTTCGTTCTAACTGGATACAGAAAATAAAGCACTTTATTTCTAATACGACATGCGTTGCAAAAACGACACCGAAACCTTTCTTAAGCTGCTACCGCGGGAGGTATATATATGGGTGATACAAGCTGTTAGCGCGCTGCCTCTCACTACTGAAGTTAAGTAAGATGGATGGGTGACTAACTTAACAATTAATCATGTGAGTAGAGTTGTCGTTTCCCTCTTGTGCCTCGAGGCTTTTTCCACGGGTTTTCTCCCTGCAAAATCAACACCATAGTTTCCCCCAGTCAGTATTTCAACTATAGTTTAATCAAGGGGTGGGAGCTATTGGATTATCAGTGTCTAAATAATGTTATATATTTCCCTCAATAAATAGAGTCCTTTAGTGTACCTTACTTTACCGGCTGGTAAAATGTATTCAAATAGCTTTGATCAACGTGTAGACGACAAATAGACTTGAAGTGAAGCAGAGAAGAAGAATGAAATTATTTCCAACGACGGCTTTTAACTTGGAAATAGGTTCAGCGATGTTTTCGTAGAAAGTGCTGCATATTCATTTAATTGTAAACAGTAAAGTGAATAAAGTATTTCAAAATACTGACTCCTATGTCAGAAATGGTAAGATGAAGGAAGATGTACTAGTCGAATTGCTTTCGAATAAAGCGTTCCTTGATGAAAGTGTATAGACAACTATAGAAGATTTGAAGTGAGGCAAAGATAGAAACACAAAGATATTACCAGAAACTGTTAATTTGAAGAACGACGCCCAGACGGTCAGTCTTGTTGAAAGTGCATGCTGTTCGATTCGGAGAAAGATGTTTTAAGTAGGTGTTGGCTTTTTGGTCTCGTCGTTTTTCTTTTTTTTTCAGGCAGCTGGAAGTCACAGATGCCACGAAAAATACGTCTATAGTTGAATCTAGGTTGTAAAAGATAAGGGGGGGGGGGGTGTACCCGACGACTTGTAGGTTTGAAGTCAAGCAAAGAACATTTGCGTTGAAAATACAGTTTATTTTAAGTTATGTCATGGTTAAAAACTAAACGAACTAATGGTGACAGCTGTATATTCCAGTTGCATACTAAAGACAAGTTCAAGAGAGAGACGGAGAGAGAGAGAGAGAGAGAGAGAGAGAGAGAGAGAGAGAGAGAGAGAGAGAGAGAGAGAGAGAGAGAGAGAGAGAGAGAGAGAGAGCGAGAGAGAGCTTATTGAAACATCAAATAAAGGTTTATATGAGTTCATTAATGAATAATATATTCACGCAATTAAAGTTCGAACTCAAAAGAGCAAAAAATGAAAAATATTGTCTTTCTATAACCCATTAAAGTGCCTATTAAACGAAAATTAAGTTTGTCTTATTTGAAAGAACACTTAAAATGATAGAGTAACATCTTTTGAAGTTTTTCGTGCTTCGTTCTTGAGATATTTCAGTTTGTTTGATATGCAAATTAAACATTTAACGCACATGTGCATAATGAGTAATTGAAAAAAGTTATATATCTTTGCTATTATCAAACCAAAAAAAGTCGATGGGAGCATGTGCGTGCATGTTTCGCCCAAAACACTATATGTAGATTTTCAAGTGATTATATTTGACAATGTTTTTCCATTAATTTGGCAACGTTTTTCCATAACTCATTACGCACGTGTGACGTCGCAACATGCGACATTTACATCAAACAAACTGACATATCTCAAGAACGAAGCAAGGAAACGAAAAACTGCAAAAGATGTTACTCTATCATTTTAAGTGTTCTTTCAAATAAGACAGACTTAATTTTCGTTTCATAGGCACTTTAAGAGAAGAGAGTTTAAACTTTTAAACATATATCTTTTTGCTGCGAGCCCCCTGGCGAGCAGAATATATTCTTGACGGAATCTCGATTTGTGCGATTTTTGTGTGTCACGATGATTTTGAGCATGCACTACGTATGTCCAGCGGGCTGCTTCGCCTGTTCAAGGTATTAAAGTATTCGCAAACTAATCATGCCAAATCCAAACTTATTTGTTGCTGACATTTCACGGGGAAGACAATGTTCTTTTATGAGTTTTTCAGCGTTGTTTATGTGCTCAGAG
Organism: Paragorgia papillata; assembly: GCA_035771165.1. Classification (NCBI taxonomy): domain Eukaryota; kingdom Metazoa; phylum Cnidaria; class Anthozoa; order Scleralcyonacea; family Coralliidae; genus Paragorgia; species Paragorgia papillata. The sequence continues at coordinate 2,764,441 of JAWNZC010000238.1, forward strand.
TTTGCCGATCGAACACTGGAGCGCTTCCACAGTACTGCCCACTCAGCTACTCATAGCATTTCCCTTGCAATTTGTTAAGAGAGAGAGAACAAGTTTAAGTTTATTAATGAGCGATCTTTCATTTAATTAAAGTTTGGATCCCAAAGAGCAGGAAAATAGAAAATGAAACTGAATGTCGAGTGTCCTGTCGTTTTGAAAATTTGTACTGTATATGACATGAACGTATTCTGAACTAAAATTAGAATGGTCATTAATCCATTGCTGCCTGCCTGAGCCGCCCAAAAATGGCCCCTTTATTGTTTACATGCATTGTCTAACGCCAGATGATTTTACTCGTCAAAGGAAGAACCCTCAGACATCCTAGGTAGCAATGAGTTAAGAAGTCATTAATCCATTCCTGCCTGAGCTGGCCAAAACTGCGCTTTTATTGTTTTACTCTTTCTAACGCGCCACACAATTTTACTCGTCAAAGACAGAACAAGTGGCGTAACTTTGGGCTAGGGTGCCCCTGGCCCAAACCGAAAAGGGCCCTCGATCCCGGGGGACCTAGGGCGCGAAGCCCCGGAATCGAATTTCACATGCCCCAGAAGTGCATTTTCAGCGATTTCTGCGAGGAATTTTCTAAAAAATTAATCGGTGTTTAACACAAGATAATGCACGAACAAAGAGTGCTTTAAGCATTTTAATATTCAGTGTTTACGCTTGCAAAGTGAGTGACAACCGCAACATTCACAAAGCATCTTTGTTTAGTCCCCTCGCTAAGGGCTTGTGCCTTGTTCACATTGGACCAAGTTATCTCGCAGGGTAGGGATACCTCGGGGCCTAGAGTTAACGGATCTTCCGAGATAACTTTGGTATGAACGTTCACATGGAGGCGGGAAAACTCTGACCCTAAGTTACCCTATCGCTATTCCTACAGCAAAGCGAAAAAGTGGTAAAATGCTGAGAATAGTTTGACAACGAAATACTGACGTTTCAAAATCAAATCTCGAAAATGTCCGCATATAGACTGAATAAAAACTTTCTTTCTAATCAACAATTAGACAAAGAAAAGATCCAAGGTATTCATTCATTCTTTTATTTATTTATTTATTTATTTATTTATTTATTTATTTATTTATTTATTTATTTATTTATTTATTTATTTATTTATTTATTTATTTATTTATTTATTTATCAATTCATTCATTCATTGATTCGTTCATTTATTCATATACACAGTAACGTCCAAAGTACCGTAAAAAACTTTATAACCGACTCTGTGACAAAGTATTCTTATTTCTTTCCAGTAGTAGTAAATTAAAACATAAAAACATGGTTACAGAAGCTCAACTCGCTCATGAACGCTAATTGTTACACTCTAGCGCTAGCAACAACCCGTTACCTCCGCCAGGAGGTTATGTTGTCTGTCTGTTTGTCTGTCTGTCTGTCTGTCTGTCTGTCTGTCTGTCTGTCTGTCTGTCTGTCTGTCTGTCTGCCTGCCTGCCTGCCTACCTGCCTGCCTGCCTGTCTGTCTGTCTGTCTGTCTGTTTGTCTGTTTGTCTGTTTGTCTGTTTGTCTGTTTGTCTGTTTGTCTGTTTGTCTGTTTGTCTGTTTGTCTGTTTGTCTGTTTGTCTGTTTGTCTGTTTGTCTGTTTGTCTGTTTGTCTGTTTGTCTGTTTGTCTGTTTGTCTGTTTGTCTGTTTGTCTGTTTGTCTGTTTGTCTGTTTGTCTGTTTGTCTGTTTGTCTGTTTGTCTGTTTGTCTGTTTGTCTGTTTGTCTGTTTGTCTGTTTGTCTGTTTGTCTGTTTGTCTGTTTGTCTGTCTTTCGTCAGGATATCTCAAAAAGTATTGCGCCGATTTTCATGAAAGTTTGCAGAAGGATTGGCCATAGAGCAACGAATCCATTAAATTTTGGTTGAATTTAGTCAAAATTTGGATGCGAAATTAATAAAAATCTGATCACAAGATTCTCCATGTAGAAGAAATGCTTGATTGCACTCATTATCCTTATTTTATGCAAATAATTTTGCATAATTTTGGTATGAGTGCAATCAAGCATTTTATTCATACATCACGTGTTGGTCTAGTGAGCTAGTTGGTTAGCGGGATGGCTCGTTTTCTTTTTTAACATCTCTAAAACCCCGCTGGCGGAGGTATAGGGGTGTTGGTGGCACAGTGGTTAGCTAACGTGCCTTTCAACTCTGCGACTTGGGTTCGATACCTGCTCAGTTCAGTTATCTGATTGAAAAGTTCACCTTGGCCGCATGTGAGAAGAGTGCTTCCAGTTTGACTTACCAAACATCAGATGTTTGGTAGAGTCAAACTGGTGATCGCATACTCTGGTTTCCTTAACACTGGACTACTAAAGGATGGCCCTTACTGGACCTCTAGGGAGAACAGTTATATATAACTGATAGCTATCCAGTATAAATAAATAAGATTAGTTTAGTTTAGGTTATGTAGTCTCTGAGTGCCCTCTAGTTGATGTTTTTGTTGAATTTTTAAGCAGTCTTATTTTTGATTTTTTGTATATCCGTTGCTTTCATTCCTATCATCTTTTCCATTCCTTTCAATTCTAAAGGATCTACCATGATTTTTGTTTCCAGGTTTTTCTGTATTTCCCTGGCTCGTTTTCTTTCTTCTTCGCTCACGTTGAATGCTTCAAACATTTTGTCCTTCAACTTAGCTGAAGCCATTCGTGGTAACTTATCCAATTCCTTCGGTTTTGTTTCTACAAGAGTGTTTAAAACACAGTCGTTGCTAGTGATGAAATGTTTATTTTACCAGTTTCAGACTCACACAACGTCAAGATCATGAACTTGCTAAACCTCTTAATTTAAGACTGACTTGATTAGCGCTCCGGTCCATTTTTTCCCCTTTTTTTCTTTTCTTTGCTCTCCTTTTTCTTTTTTTCTTTCTTTCCTTATCTTTCTTTTCCTCTTTTTTATCCTTTTTCCCCTTTGCGAGGGGACTAAACAAAGATGCTTTGCGAATGTTGCGGTTGTCACTCACTTCGCAAGCGTAAACATTGAATATTAAAATGCTTAAAGCACTCTTAGTTCGTGTGCTATCTTGTGTTAAACACTGCAGGCGGCCTCGCCACTGACCCAAGTGCTTTAGTTCTTAAATATAAACATAATAAAGTATATTTGAAACTAACGGAACTGTCAATTTAATAACTATTCTAATTTCAGTTCAAAATACGTTCATGTGTACAAATATTTACCTGCATGGCACTTGACACTCAGTTTCATTCTATTTTTCCTGCTATTTTGAGTCCGAACTTTTATTGTGTGAAATTTACTCATTAATAAACTCAATTTTTTCTTGATGGTTTTGGTAAACTTAAACTCTCTCTCTTAATGCTTTATAAAAAGACGTTTTAAATTGGTGCATGTAAGCTCTTGACTTCAACTTGTCCGTTTAGCAAACTGACAGCTGCCATCCTTTTTTAGTTGATGCGAAATATATATAAACTTCCTGCAGTTAAATCCAGATTAGAAAGCTCACAACAAGCGAATAAATTGTACAAAGCATTAACCATTAGGTAATTTGTTTATTGTATGATTTGTTTATTATAAACATATAATCTTATATAACTGAATAATGACATTGTCGCTAGCATATAGAATCTTTACACTGCACAATGACTTTGTCAAACGTCTATACATTATTTACAATGGGTTTTTCACAATGTAAAATTGAATTAGAATAAAGTTCTTGTTTATTATAATGCTTGCTTTTTAAATAGCATTCATTCATTCATTCATTCATTCATTCATTCATTCATTCATTCATTCATTCATTCATTCATTCATTCATTCATTCATCCGTTGATTTGTTCGTTCGTTCATTCGTTCATATTTCTTAGAGACTGCATGCCTCCGGGTAATCTTCAGAGGTCTTCGTGCGCTCTTCGAGATCAATAGTCCTGTGGGTGGTCTTCACCATCAGACCGATTCTCCGCCATTGGGTTATTAGGGGACGTTTCTAGGGAAATGAGCCATCTTCTACACGAAAAATCTTGCGGTGAAATATTTATGTGATGCTCATCCGATTCTGAACCAAAATTTAATAACTTTGTCCTTAGTATATGGCCAACCTTTCCACAAAATTACATCAAAATCGGTTCAATACTTTTTCAGATCTAATATCCTAGTGACAGACAAACAGAACAACAACAGAGATAAAAACATAACTTCCGGACGGAATAAGTAAACTAAGATATAAGTTACTGACAATTTATTTAATTTTTTTTCGTATTTTTTACAAGCTCTTTTTGCTATATAATAAATCATTATTTTCTTCCTTAGAGCTGAAAGTATTTCATTTTTGTATATTTTTGACTACTCTACTCAGTCTACTTCAACGTCGAAGAATGTTGTTGAGTGCTTTTATATATCCACGCCGGATAGTTGCGTTGAAGATGCCATAAATAAAAGCTCCAGAACAATTCGACAGAAGCATACCAACTATGGTTATCCAGGTAAAGAAATCTCTTAACCACGCTCGTTGAACCGGACCATCTTCTTCGATGTCAGATATAAGAATGACTCTACTGATTAGGAGTGGAGAGGAAGCCAGTAGGTAGCAGATCATTACTGTAATACTTATTCGGAATACTTTTATATTTACTTTTCTCCGCACATTTTGTGATGTTGAGTTGAGGCCAGTCTGACGGCTGCGACGATATAACACGATTGCCATTAAACAGTTAGTAAAAACAAGAATAATCGCTGGTAGGATGTTAAAAAGTGTCAACCCCAAGTAAATTTGAATAACAAGGAAGCGGGGGTTCATGAAGCACACTCCATCAATTAACTGCACATACACAGCAAGAAAAACATAATAACTACACAATAATAAGACATTGCTAGCAGTGATGAATTTCTTCACTGACTTTAAGCTAACTTTCGGTTTAAACGGATATACAACTGACTTGAATCGAATACATGAGATGAGTACAATATCTATGGTACCAAGCCAAAAAAAGTAGAGATACATTGGCGCAAAAAGTTTACACATGACAAGACCTAGTGCCCATCTATAGTCGTTTAAGAGATACATTAAATTTAACAAAGTATTGCAAAATACTACTCCTATATCAGAAATGGCAAGATGAACGAGGATGTACTCGAATGGCTTTCGAATGAGGCGTTCCTTGATCAGGGTGTAAACAACTAGAAGATTTGAAGTGAGGCAAAGAAGAAACACGAAGATATTTGCAGTCAATTGTAACTCGAGGAACGGTACCTTAAACGTCCCGTTAAAAGTCCCGTTCATTTCTAGAGAATTTTAATTTTCGGTTCAATCTTGTGTCGTAATGCTGGGTATTCTTCTCTTGGTTCGTTGGTTGGTTGGTTGGTTGGTTGGTTGGTTGGTTGGTTGGTTGGTTGGTTGGTTGCTTGGTTGCTTGGTTGGTTGCCGGGTTGGTTGGTTGGTAGGTTTTTTGATTGGTTGGTTGGAGGGCGATTGTGATAAATGCTTTAACTTTGTCTTCCTTCTAAGATACGGAAAATAAAGCACTTTATTTCCAATACGACATGCGTTGCAAAAACGACACCGAAACCTTTTTTAAGCTACTACCGGGAGGTTGGGTGACACAAGCTGTTAGCTCGCTGCCTCTCACTACCATGAAGTTAAGTAGATGGCTGGGTGACTAACTTAACTTCATGTGAGTCCATCTTGTGCCTCGAGGCTTTTTCCACCGGCGGCTCTCCGCAAAATCAACACCATAGTTTCCCCCAGTTATCTCAACTAGTTTAATCAAGGGGTGGGAGGTATTAGATTATCAGCGTCTAAATAATGTTATATATTTCCCCCAATAAATATAGTCCGATCCTTTACTTTACCTTACTTACTTTACCGGCTGGTAAAATGTATTCAAAGCCTTGGAATACGACGTATCTTGATCAACGTGTAGACGACAAATTGAGTTAAAGTGAAGCAGAGAAGAATGAAAATATTTCCAACGACGGCTTTTAACTCGAAAACAGGCTCAGAGATGTTTTCGTAGAAAGTGCTGCATGTTCATTTAATTGTAAACAGTAAAGTGAATAGAGTATTTCAAAATAATACTCCTATGTCAGAAATGATACGATGAAGGATGATGTACTCGAATTAGACAACTAGAACTTCAAGATTTAAAGTGTTGCAAAGATGGAAACACGAGGATATTACCAGAAACTGTTAATTTGAAGAACGACGCCCAGACCGTCTTGTTGATGTGCAGTTTGCTTTAGGGAAAGACGCTTTAAGTAGGTGTTGGGTTTTTGGTCTCGTCGTTTTTCTTTTTTTGGCCGAGGCAGCTGGAAGTCACACCTGCCACGAAAAATACGTCTAGTTGAATCTAGGTGTAAAAGATAAGGGGGGGGGGTGGTACCCGACGACTTGTAGGTTTGAAGTCAAGCAAAGAAGATTTGCGTTGAAAATACAGTTTATTTTAGGTTATGTCATGGTTAAAAACTAAACGAACTTTCGCGAATCAATTACTAATGTGGCAGCTGTCAGTTCCAGCTCAGTGCATACTAAAGACAAGTTCAAGAGCCTACACTATAACGTCAATTAATTAAAACGTCTTTCTATAACATTAAATCCTGGTTTACACTAGCGACATAAGCACAAAAACAAAGCATAACTTTTCTTCTGGGACTTGCAGAAACAAAACAACGAGATATTTTCTTTATTTTGTCTTTTGTTCTTCTCTTGCCTTATATCGCACTTCAGGCCATCGATATGTATGTAGATCATTGTCCGATATGGATGAGTTCAGGTGGCTTTCCGTAAAGCCTGGTTTCCATATAGCTGTAAGAGCCGGCGGCATGGCTGCGGCAAGGGGCGATGGTCCAATCATAGACAGTGTTGAATTAGCCAGCAATAAAAAGCTGGCCCCTTGCCGCAGCCTGCCGCCGACTCTTACGGCTATATGGAAACCAGGCTTAATACCAATAATATCAAATCGAGATATCTATTGTAAAACTCTCAGTTCATCTACCTTATTTCAAAGGCAGATATTTATATGCGCAACTCTTAAGTCCTTCGGCGAGCCGTTGAGGTCTGAAGCCGCCTTTCTTAGGGGGCCTTTACACGAGCCCGGGTTGAGAGCCAACCCGGGTTAGCTCGCCAACCCAGGTCAACCCGTCTACGAATAAACCCCTGTTAGCGTTTACACGATAGCCGGGTCAACCCGTCTTGCCAGGTTGGAGAGGTGCGACGGTGCGGAACTTTGGTCAATTCCTTCATGTAAACACGGGTTGACTTGACCCGGGCTGGTGTAAAGTGTTGGCAATATCATAATTTGTGTTGAGAAAAGCTGACCCGGGTTGAGAAAAGCTGACCTGGGATGAGAAAAGCTGACCCGGGATGAGAAAAGCTGACCCGGGATGAGAAAAGCTGACCCGGGTTGAGAAAAGCTGACCCGGGATGAGAAAAGCTGACCCGGGTTGGGAAAAGCTGACCCGGGTTGGGATAGAAAGCAGCCAACCCGGGTTCATGTAAACACGAAAAAAGAATAACCAGGGATGGCGAGGTGACCCTGGCTCGTGTAAAGACCCCCTTAGGTAATCGTCATCGACGCTTGTGATCTTTTCATTGTTGTCATGTAGAGATTCGATATTATCCGATTCGTCTTCGAAGAAAGAGTTTCCTATACACGGGAGAGAACATAATGAGCATATCCAGTCAATTGTAGGATTCTTGAAATAATATTGAAACCGAGCTTTAGACATCTTGAGGCATTTCGCATGTGACCAAATGCTACATTCGGAGCACAGAATGGCATCCTGATTTTTTCTAACATTTTCACCACACTCCTTGCATGGATATTTAGGGACTGATTGTTGTCGAGGTCCTGGATTGCTTTGGATATCACCACAAAGGGCCAGTCTGCTGAGTTGAAAGCTCATTGTTCCTTTTGCAGTATGGGGCCATATTGTCTTCGCCAAAGGCGAGGTTGAAGAACGGTGTTGTTAATTTCTTTTAATGTCAAAATGTGATGCTATCCTGCTGAATCTCGTTCTCTAATTGGGAATTACTCTGCTTTCTGATTGATTTATTACTGGTCTAGCTGTAGGACAGTTAAGGCAATAAAGAGTTGTAAAATTATAATAATAACAATTTATGCATTCAAAAAGCGCTAAAACTATAAATATTCTAAAGCGCTAGTACTATAAGTCAATATGTAAAAATAAAAAAAAATAAAAATATCTATGTACAGCTCAATAGTGTGATTAAAAAGTTAAAAACGTTTAAACATGAAATGCTTTCCTAAAAAGGAACGTCTTAAGTTGGCTTTTAAAATTATAAGCGTTCACCAGCGTACTAAACCACGTTCGACCGCCATAATAAGATATAAGGCTATGAAAAATAAAATTGTCAGTAACTTCTATCTTAGTGACATGATAAGTTGTACGTATACATGTAGTGCATGTGGTACGTTTGCGAACTTGGTGTAATATGTAACAGACGTTCGGTGGCAGCGTGATGTTTTTCAGGGGGAACGGCTTTCACCCACTATTTTTGTCGGAGGAACGCCGTTCCCCCTGACAAATATTACGGCCTTCCCCCTAACAAAAATTAAACGTAGTGGAAACACTGTTCAACACCGCACTATTTTTGCTTTGAGTCAATGAGTGTACTCGTTTTTCAACCAAGTTAGCCAACCAGCTAGCCTGAGCCAGGCTTTTAGTAATCTTTTCACACACCCATAATTAACTTTCGCGACAGGAGCCACGCCCATTTAATTTTACGACCAGTGGCCACACCCATTTGACGTTAGTGAGCGTTCCCCAACTTCCAAAATTTGGAAATCATCACTGTTCGGTGGACGTTCGTCAAGCTCAATTACTGAAACTTCTATCTTAGTTTACTTATTATCTTCGCCAGAAAGTTATGTTTTTACCTCCGTTTGCCCGTAGTCTTTTGGGTCTGTTGGTCTGTTTGTTCGTCTTTCCAGTTTGTTCGTCAGAATATCTCGCAATCTCGTTCCCAGAGCCCACGTTCCCCACCCGGGAAACGAGAGACTCTGGGATAATCCGTTTCACATAGATATTTCATTGGCTGATGAACACAGTGAACTCTAAATAACTCTTCTTCCGTATCCCATAATCCCAGAGCCTCTCGTTTCCCGCCCGCTGGGTAAGGGGAACGTGGGCTCTGGGAACGAGAGTGAATATCTCGTTGTCTCTTAGTATGTTCGTCTGTTGGTCTGTTGGTCTGTTGGTGTGTTCGTCTGTTATAGTAGTAGGTTATGTGTTCGCAAATTCTTGCAATCAATATAGTTGTTATTAAATCATATGCATCAGAAGGAAAATCAGATGGTGTGAACAGATCGTTTGCACATGACGTCAATCATTCATTCATTCATTTATTAATTCATCCATCCATCCATTCAATCATTCATCCATTCATTCATTTATGATTAATTTATTCGTCCATTCGTCTTTCTTTCCTTCTTTCATTTCTTTCTTCCTTCCTTCCTGATTTCCTTCCTGATTTCTTTCTTTCTTTCTTTCTTTCTTTCTTTCTTTCTTTCTTTCTTTCTTTCTTTCTTTCTTTCTTTCTTTCTTTCTTTCTTTCTTTCTTTCTTTCTTTCTTTCGTTCTTTCTTTCTTTCTTTCTTTCTTTCTTTCTTTCTTTCTTTCTTTCTTTCTTTCTTTCTTTCCTTCCTTCCCTTCCTTCCTTCCTTCCTTCCTTCCTTCCTTCCTTCCTTCCTTCCTTCCTTCCTTCCTTCCTTCCTTCCTTCCTTCCTTCCTTCCTTCCTTCATTCCTTCATTCCTTCTGTTATCCTCCTTCCTTCCTTTATTCTATCTTTATTTTATTTTATTTTCTTTCTTTCTTTCTTTCTTTGCCTGCACCCTCCCACATGTTTACAGTACAAAAGCACAGACAAAATCAGACAATTTCCATGGCAGGCCACGTCCCCCCCCTTCCCCCCACTCCCCCAACCCAAATCAAAATTTACCGTCTTTTTCATGTATATCGCGTTTAAATCTGTCGTCTATTTTTCGCGTAATTTTAGGCGGTTGTTATTTCCCGTGATGGTGATCAAAGGAGTCAAAAGATGCAAAGGTTTTTATTTTTAAAAAGTGCTTTCCGATGATGAAAATATGGCCCAGGAATATGTTATTTATCCTCACCAAGTCGCAGGACACCGATTTGAAGATGGAGGGCAAGGTATTAACGCTTTAAAACTGCGATATTTATGGCCTAAAATTTAAGTAAACAAACTTAAATATACTTAACTTTTATACGGTAAATACCAATGTTGTAAAATTTCTTTTGTGTTGTAGTATAAATGTAGTATAATATGTTTCTACAAGCTGTTGCTAATTTGACATCATTGATAAGTCTGATAATACATTTGGCTTTTTAATATATATAATATTTTGTGCTCAATGCTTCTCAATTGTTTACAAAGAAAGACTTTCTCTACAGGATACAGGAAGTTCCATAAACACGTTTGCCCACTGATCTCTATACATGTACAGTATAACGATATTCTACATTTGCCTCACAAATTAAACGAGCAATGAAATCATATATATTATCTCAAAGCAAATAATGATAATATTGCCAAAAACCAGATCTATTATAATTTATTGGATCATAGCGTACTTATATTATGCATCAGTCAATTCCAGCGTTGCCCATCCTCCCCCCCCGGGCCGATCCCCGGGCATTTGCATTTTAAATTTTTTTTAATGCAAATGCCCTGGGGTTGGGCAAAAAAGACGCTACAATGCACCACCTGAGCCAAAAAAATGGATGACACATGCCCCACCCCAGGGTCAGTTTGACTCGTGAAGTCATCAGGAAATTAAACATAAGAAAAATCCTAGCATGTTGATGGTCTTTAGATTCAGACCATCAGATGACAGTACTATACTGTATATATATATACATGTATATATGTATATATATATATATATGCGCACTTCACGCTATCTGAATGTACTTCACCGATGCTGTCCCACATGCAGTTGTCACCGACGATCGCATGTGTATAAGTAATTGATGAAATTCATTCAGATTGTTCCAAGCTACACTGATGAGCTGTTGTACAGCGAAACACCGTGTCTGTAGATTGAACTATATATATATATATATATATATATATATATATATATATATATATATATATATATAATCGAAATATAGTAAGGTTAGATATACTGATGAGGGGCCTTCGCTCGAAACGTTAGATTCCTACGTTCTCTGTTTCGGCAGTATATCTAACCTTACTATATTTCGATTGTTGTTTCTACATTGCCTACGCAAGCACGCTACTTTTATTTTATTATATATATATATTATATATTTCATTTTACAGGAATGTTAATAGACAATGATGGAAAGTTACTCAAACCTATCCAGGAACCACCAAGAGGAGAAAGAGAAGTTAAGATATATCAACATATCTTTGACGATGATGTGTCAGACTCTGTAACGCTAAAGCTTAGATCATTTCTTCCAACATTTTATGGAACCAAAATTGTTTCTTTATCTGGTCCAGTATTCAAAAATATCCTTTTGTTCACTATTCGTCATTCAAATCTTGAAGTGGATAATACCATTATATTGCAATTTAACGAAATATTGTGTTTAGTTAATTTTCCTTTTTAAAGTGTGGTCTGTAAAGTGAAAAAAATGTGTTGGTATTTTTGCTGTTTTAATGAATATACATGTATGAGCACTAACCCAAAATTTGATAAGAATCTGGTATAGTCTTCATGCTATTAACTATCAAGTTTTGTTATAATGGCTAGTTTGTGTTTGGAGAAAATTTGTGCTCTCCACTATACATATAAGAACAATGGATTTTAGCATCAGTGATCCTAGACTTGGATCAAGTCTGTCTCTCTAGGTGGGGGCAAGGGAGACTTGATTATGCAATGTCAACAGTGATCCATATGTGTAAGTCATAAGGCATTAAAGTTTTTTCGTTTGTTTTTGCTGTACAAGCTGTCGTAAGTTAAACTCAGAGAAAAACTCTGAGCTCCAGACGGGACTCGAACCCACAACCTTCCGAATGCCAGCCGGACGCTCCCACCATTGAGTCACTGGAACTCAGATGGTAGATGAAGGTTGTTTCTCGAGGTTGTTTTTCGAAACCTTTACCAACTTCAAGCTGAAAACACCACTATCATAGACCTTATTCAAAAATGGCCGCCGAATTAGAATTCTTTTATGTGCATATAAATTAGCCCTTATGACCTCGTTTTAAAGTATTATCAGAAATTAATGACAAAATGGCCACCACTTGAAAGCCAATTTACATATATTCTTTAGAGGATGGCGCCCCATTTTGAACAGTAAATATATAAGGCGAATATATTAAAGTGAGAATTCTGCTTATTGAGTAGCTTGCCAACCATTTGCCGACCTCCTGATCTAAACAACAACCATTATCCAATCATTTAGTCACCTATTTATTTTCATCAGGTATATCTGCGATCTGCCAAATTGTGTTGAAAATAGTAAACAAATAAGCTAGTCATGCACCACTGGATTGCGGTAGGATTTTGTTTGATACCTTCAAAATCGTCTTTGGTCAAATGTTTGAGAGTTGATAGAAGAACCTTTATCTTGTATGTAATAAATTACACATTGACCAAATTGGCTGAAGTTGTATACATCCAATTCAACAACTATACCCGACTTGTAATGACAACAAGAAAATATGCATTTTGAACACACCATGATTAATGGAGGCTCAAACATTGACAAACGATAGGTCAAGAGATATAGTCATTTGGCAGATCGTAGGTAGACCTGATTTAAGCAATAAGGAAGTGAATAATTTGAAAATCGCTGTTGCTTAGATAGTGAGGTCGGCAAATAGTAGGCGAGATACTCAATTAGCAGAATTTTCATTTTAATATTTCCCCTCTATTATATTACTGTTCAAAATTAGATGCCATTTCATAAAGACTATATGTAAATTAGCCCTTAAGCAGCGGACATTTTGTCATCAATTTCTTGTAATGCCCAAACTCTAAAAACGAAGTATCCTGCATGGCAAATTTTGATAGTTAATCGCTTGAACACAAAAATACATCAGATTCTCTTGACATTTTCAGTGAATGCGTATACTGCATCTATGAGGTGAAAAACTTGTTGGCAACTTTTTTATTGTTCTAATCAACAGAAGATCACGACAGGAGCATTCATTGAAAATTTCAAGGCAATCTAATGTATATTATAAGTAATATTGGACATTTCACTCGATTACATAGCATGTTCTAAGGCTTTTGGGTGAAGGAAAATTCCTGCCGGAAGGGCTGTGTAGTTGCATTTTTCGCAACTGGTCCCGGTTTGGTCTTAAAATGTATATATTCTACACTCGAATTTTCCTTCATTAACAGGCCCTGAGTGAAGAAAAGCATGTCATGAGATGTGAGAGGGAGAAGAAGGCTGAGGATGACCATTTAAACATTAATGTTGTTGTTGTATATACAGTATACCTATTCTTTAACAATACTAACTAGATAACTATATTAGACTTGAAGACATAACAAGGCATTTTAATAAGCCTTGTATTTTAGACATCAAAGTTGGTCAGTTTGTCTCGGATCATTTGGCCACGAAAGAAAAGAGGGAAAGAGGAAAGAGAAAATATCCAGAACAGGAGATATTTGGTTTTAGGATTCTTGGTATGAAAGCGTACAAAAAAGATTCGAAAGATTTCAAATTTTATGACAAATTATTTGGGAGAAAACTAAAGACACGCCAAGAAGTCTTGAAAGGTATTACTGTATTTCCTCTATTAAGCCCCCAAACAGAAATATATATCTCAACAACGAAGAAAGAAACGAAAAGCTACAAAAATGTTACTTTGTTATTTTAAATGTTCTTTCAAACAAGACAAAGTAACTTAATTTTTGTTTCATACGCACTTTAAGGATGTCCTAATAATTTTTGATTTTAGTGAATCAACAATTTCAGTTTTGACGACTCTTCTAGATGGATGTCGTGATCGCCTTCCACAAGTTTTAACCCAAGGTGGTTTTTGTTATTTTTTATATATCAGGTCGTCTCGTAACCGCTTTCCATCTTGCTCTGTCTCCGCACATCTCCAAATCAATCGACTTTCCATCTTCCTTGATGCAATCCTTCCATCTCTGTTTCGGTCTTCCTTGCGGCCTTTTCCCCTCTTCTCTTCTGTCTGCTGCCCACTTAATCATTTCATTGTCCTCACACCTTCTCACATGACCATACCACCTCAATCTGCTTTCTTGCACCTTATCTCACATTTGCACCACTCCAACATCCCTACGCACCTCTTCGTTCTTCATTCTATCCCTCTTGGCGACACCTCTTATCTCCCTCAGGCATTTCATCTCCGCCACTTCCAACTTGCTTAGGTGTATTTTCTTCACGGCCCACGTCTCAGATCCACAGAGGGCTGCAGGTCTGACCATCGTCTTGTAAGTCTGTTCCTTCAGTCTTACAGGCATCCTTCTGTCATACATGACCTCGCTGACGTTAATCCACGCTTCTCCTATTCCCTTCACCCTTGCCCGTATTTCGTGATCCAGCCCTCCTTGCTCGTGGGCCCAGCTCCCAAGGTATTTAAAGGCCGCAGTTTGTCTCAGTGCCTGACCATTTATAATGATGGATATCCTCGGTGCTGGTTCCGTACGTGTTACTACCATAACCTCCGTTTTCGACTGGCTCATCTTCATACCGTGGCTGCGCAGCTCTTCGTTCCATTTGTTGGTGGCTCTTTGTTGCGCATCCTCGGTGTTCTCATTCAGTGCAATGTCATCAGCGTATATCAGTTTCGATCCGCGACTCGATGGACACCTTCTGCTAATATAGTCCAGGATCATGATGAAAATCAGTGGGCTTAGGGCAGAGCCCTGGTGTAGCCCGACATTCACCTCGAAGCCTTCTGTCTTCCCGAAGCACGTTCTGACTCTGGTTGTTGGTGTGCGGTACATTGCTGTAACCATAGTGATGATCTCTTCTGGTACTCCATAGAGCCTCAGAATCGGTGCAATCATCTGTCTGTTAATCTTATCGTATGCCTTCTCCAGGTCTAAGAATGCCCAGTAACTATCTTGGCCGAATTCCAGTTTCCTTTCCATCAGTTGTCTCAGAATAAATAGTGCGTCGGTGGTGCCCGGACCTTTTCGGAATCCGAACTGTTCTTCTCCCAATTGCTCGTCGACGATCGGCCTGATTCTGGCCGTATGATGAGTACTTCTCCTGGGCTTGCTCTTTCCGTTAGCGACTGAAGGTCTGTTCTGAACTGGCCTTTGACATCGTCGTCGCATCCGCTCTGTGGTGCATAGCATGATACTATAAACACCATCCGTTCCTTCAGTTGCACTCGCTGGTGGCCATTAGTCGGTCGTTGACCCTAATCACTTCCACTACCGTCTTCTTTATATCACCACGACGTAGCACTATCCCTACGCCATTCCTCTTCTCGCTGTCCTTTCCATCTAATCTCTTGCAGGCACAACACGTCAATCTTCCTCCGTACCATCATTTCCGTACATTCTAATCTTTTATCTGTTAAAGTCAATACATTTAGGGTCGCCACTCGTAGTTGTGTTGTAGCAGGTCAGATGTTTTACCTCCACTTTTCGCCTTTTGGGCTAGGCTCCACGACCTAAAGGAGCCAGGTAGAGGGGAATCCGCCGGTATCCTACTGGTCCGTGGCTGCCGGACTTTCTGGCGGGTGAACACTCGGCATAGGACTGAATAGCCCTCCCACCGTTGATGATTACCCCTGGCGGGGCGACGTTTTAGATTCCATTATGTCGACCCTTATAACTGGTAACTGCAACCACCCTTCCCTCTGGCTGTCCCATGGTAACGAGACTGTCAACTTGCGCCATTAGTAATCCACCGGTTGGCGGGACCTGCCGTGGATTCGCAGTACCCCACTAACTTTGGCGGGTGACCGGCGACCTTGTTCCAACCTTAGTGGGATCATGATCGCCCGTCATGGCAAGCCTACCACTGTCTCACTCTCGGGTTCGTGCCAGGCTGCCTAACACCTTGCTGCTGCCCAAGGTGTGTTTAACTCGCGTTGGCAGGGCCGTTACTCCCTGAGTAGCTCTCCAAGCTACCGCGTACCATACCGCGTACTTATACAAGTGTGAAATCTTATAAACATTTTCTAAATGACGAAAAAAGCCCAAAGTAAACACACGTGAATGGCCGTTAACGTAAAAGCTTTCGGAATTATCGAATTCCCCGATATAGTTTTGTCTGTCACAACCTAAAAATTTCTTGCGATAGTTCCCAAATCCCACTCTGTTGAGACCTCTACTTATACTATCCGTTTTATATATCTCTAACTTAAAGGGCAATAGCACTAAAAATTAAGTTTGTCTAATTTGAAAGAACTCATAAAATTGTAATAGAACAGCCTTTACAACTTTTTCGTATCTCTCTTCGTTTTCAAGATATTTCAATTTGTTTGATATGTAAATGAGATGGTCTCTGACGTCAGGAGCAGGGTAAAATATTTTCACATGTAGCAAAACCAGTTATGTCTCTAAGTTTGTTCAGCGAAATCATTTGAAACTGTGCACATAAAAACTCCTTGCGACGCTGAACATTTCATGTTACACGACGCTGAACATTTCATGTTAGATATGTAAGTGATTTTTCTCTGTATGAAAATATTTTACCCGACTCCTGACGTCAGAGACCATCTCATTTACATATCAAACAAATTGAAATATCTTGAAAACGCAGAAAGATACGAAAAAGTTGTAAAGGATCTTCTATTACAATTTTATGGGTTCTTTCAAATTAGACAAACTTAATTTTAAATAAATGCCAATCCCCTTTAAGCTTAAAGTCATTTGTGGAATTTGCTTCCTTGACAAACGTTGGTAACATGTTCCAGTATTTGATCACTCTACGTTGAAAAATGTCGTTGCCTTTAGTAGTGTAAGAGTGACGACACAAATAACATTGCTATCCTATACTGTTGTACTCTCTTTAGTCTTTACTGTATTAAATCGTTATTACTCAGCCTGGAATGGTAAGGGAGCAGGAGGGGGGGGCCTTATTTAATTTTTTTGCTGAAAGGGTGGGCGCTTATTCGAGGAAATACGGTATCATATGCAAGATTTCCCTTCAATTGTCAATCTTGGAAGTGAAATAAATTATCCATTACAATGTCTTTACAGGTCTTCGAGAATTCTTTTGTCCAGAAGATCATGGCAAGAAGCATATCTTAGGAATACTAGAACAGTGTAAAGCGATTAGAACTTGGTTTTTACAACAGACGAAATTTAGACTTTTTTCAAGTTCCATTTTGATTGTGTATGAAGGAGATTCTGGACGCGCGATTGATGAACATTTAGTACAATGCAAAGATCTTAAGAAAATTCCTGCATCAAAGTACTTAAGTTGTTGTGGAGAATCACCAATCACAAGCGAACACTGTGAGAACGAGACATTTTTAGACCATTTTGAGAATAGCAACCATACCCAGCACGAACATAGTCATGCTAAAGACCAGGAGTTAAACGTTCCTCGAGTCACTGTGCGTTTGGTGGACTTTGCTCATACTTACATTGGAAGCTACTCTGACGTTGATGGAAATTACCTATATGGTCTACAGAGTCTGATACAGTGTTTTGAAGAACTGGTCATATAGTTACGACTTGAGAGATTAGGGGGTGTTTACATGAGGCCAGCCCGAACTCGGGCAGGAATGACTTTGGGTCGGTTGCACTGATCTCGAAATAATACTGGATTAAGTATCTATTGTTTACAAAATGAAGCTGGAAGTCAGCCATTACTAAGGGACCAAGTGATGGTCTTTCTAGCGTATTCTGGCACCGATATAAACATTTTGTTGAATGAGATGCTGAATCTTTGAAAGAAAATATAGTTAAATATTCTTTTGGGGTACAGAAGACGTTTTAAGAAGACATAAAGACATTTTTCAGAATGTTTGGTCCCTTAGTAATGGCGGATTTCTTTTGTTTAGCTTGCTTCATTTTATGAACCAGTGGACAATAGGTTGCACTATCCAGTCTTCTTTTGAGATCAGTGGTCGGTTGTAGTTTTTACTGTAGATCGTTTTCATGAGTCTGGCCGGAGATTCAGTTCACGCCGGCCTAATCTCAGGTCACCTGCTAGACTTGCTCAGTCCCTTGTTTATCGGTGCACGCGCGTGTGCCGTGGTCGCCTGCTACACGCGTAAAAATCTCACAAGTTGTTACAGCATTGTTGCCTGAACAATGCTGTAACAACTTGTTGACATATGTGAACAACATTGATAAATGAACAACATTGTTCATCATTGTTTCAACAAGTTGTTACAGCTTGATGAAACAACAACCGTTGTTCACGCATGTTGTAACAACCGAAGAACGTGTTGATACATCAACCATGTTCACCATTGTTGTAACATTGTTGTTCATCGTTGTTATTTCGTCATGCTGTTACAACATGTTGTATCATGTGCGAACAACGTTGTTGGCTATAAAAATGTGCTGTTGGAACAACTTGTTCATGACTGTTGATTTATCCGTGAACAAGTTGTTCGAACAATAAGTGAACAACTTGTTGACAACTTGTTCACGGCGAGCAGCACAACATTGTTCACGCCTGTTGACAACCGTGAACAAGTTGTGCGTTTTTACGCGTGTAGACCGAACTGAAATTTTGGTGGACTAGGAACCAAGGCCATATAATTTCTAGACCTGCCTCGTGTAAATTCAGTCCGGCCTGGCCTCATGTAAACACCCCCTTACTTGTAAGCACAAGTCGAAAAAATTTCTAGAAAATCAAATTTTGGAAATAATGGTGGCTATATTTTCTAAATACCAACGTGTAATATAGCATGGATTTTAAAAGGACTGGATAGGAAACTAATAGTCATGTGGGGTGTTTTGAGCTTTCTGATTGGTTAAATCGCATTCACTGAGTTTGCAAAATGGTTGAAACCTAGTTGCAAATCTATCGTAGATGCATCTCTAGAAAGAACAAAGAAAACCGACTTAACTATTATTAAATAACCAAAATTGTTAGTAACCCCAGTAAAGGTGAAGGTTAATTACCTACAACTCTCACCCAAAAATCAATCAAGTTATGGAATGACAGATCGGCGGCTGGATAAATAGAGAACCTCACTTCCATGCCTGAATCAGTCACCACTATACTGAGTAGAATATCAATCTGTGCTGTTAAGGAACCGGCAGGCTCGTGAAATAACGTAGATCAGAGTCTGTCAGAGTTGCCAAAGTAGCGCCCCCCCCCCTAATTAACGGGTGTCCCGAGAGTAACGTTAAATTTTCGATACCATGTAAACACACAAGTGAAATTCGAACTACGAAAAAAACCTTTGACCGACGTAATAGGAACCAAGGCCATAATGTCAAGACCAGCCTCATGTAAACAAAATGCAAAATTCAGTCCGGTCTTAGCCTGCGTCGCAGCCCAACGTACCACCCGGCTGAGTTCGGGCCGGATTGATTTAATCACAGAACGTCACGCGAATTCTCATTAAGTTGGAACATAGTTTAAGCCTGGTTTCCATATAGCCGTAAGAGCCGGCGGCATAGTTGCGGCAAGGGGCGATGGTCCAATCATAGACAGTGTTGAATTAGCCAGCAATAAAAAGCTGTATGCGATTGGACCATTGCCCCTTGCCGCCGGCGCTTACGGCTATATGGAAACCAGACTTAATAGAACTTAGACCACTTTCATAATAGCGATTAATTTCAATATTCTTTTATGTGCATCTTAATAAGCCTTTCTAGCCTCGTTTGTGTGTCTGTAATTCAAAAGAATCTTTGCTTCATAACGAGGCCAGAAAGGCTTATTTAGATGCACATAAAAGAATATTTAAAATGGTGGCCATTATGAAAGTGGTCTATACAGTAGTTGGGAAACACGTCCAAATCATTGTTCTATGTTTTTGTTTATGGAAATTTGTGCAACTTCACGGTATTGTATTTTGTGTATGAAGCAGTAATCAAATAGCAACGATTGGGTTTAATTACGTGTCCATAGAATTTACTTCCATATATGGAACTCTATTGTCTTTCAACATGACTATATCACTTCATGTTGAAAGACAATGGAGCTTCCAACCATGTATACGTTATATTAACTATGGTTGGAACAAGTAATAACAAAGCAACAATCGAAATATAGGAAGGTTAGATAAGGAGTGTAACGTTTCGAGCGAAGGTCCTTCGTCAGAGAGGAGGTCCTTCGTCAGAGAGAAGGGCCGCTCTGACGAAGGGGCCTTCGCTCGAAACGTTCGACTCCTTATCTAACCTTACAATATTTCGATTGTTGCTTTAACACTGCCTACGCAGTACGCTACTTTTAATAACAAAGCATCCTTTTAGCGGCGACCCTTCTGGTCCCCTTCGTTCTATTGTCTCTGGAGAGAGGTTTAGGTTAGATTTAGATTTACTGTCGTTATTGCCTATAGCAACTGAACATGACTACCATGATGTAGGTGTTGATTTTACGGAGGGAGGAAAACTGGAGAAGAAAATCCCTCGATGCACAGGACAGATCAACTAACGGGGTCATTCCCAAGCGGTCACCCATCCAAGTACTAACCCCGTCTAATCGGGATTAACTTTTGGTGAGAGGCAGCGCGCTAACAGCACACGCCCCCCGTGCTCCCCCTAAGGAGGGAACATACAGCACCATGTAAAAATGTCCAACAATTGGAAAGTTTATTTCATTTTATTACTAGCAGAAAAACAAAAAAATTACACTTAATGAAAATAAAACAAAGTTGTTCTTTTTTGTTACGAGAAAAGTGGTCTACTAGAGCTGTCCACAATCGGCAATAACAATTTTTTTGGATGTCTTCCCTGACTCAGAACCATACCCTTCAATCTTTTCCACAACATCCATTCCTTCCACAATTGAACCAAAGACCACGTGTTTGTTATCCAACCATGTTGTCTTCACTGTACAGATAAAGAACTGAGATCCATTGGTGCCTGGGCCTGCATTGGCCATGGACAAAATACCTATGGAAAAATAAATATTCAACAAATAAAACATAAAGCTCCGTGCATATGTACTCTTATAAAGGCACGTTTGACGTCATTTGAACACGAAAGAAGTTGCGTAGCGTAGAGGCATTAGCCAATGGGAATTTTGCGTACAATCCCTACGCATAAACCCAAGAAGTTACAGCTTCAGTAGCAGGCACTCTTTCAAGTCCGCCCCGTCAGCGAACCGCCCCCCGGAGCGCCTGCTTCGCAGGCTAGACTGTATTTTCCCAATCTCGTTCCCAGAGCCCACGTTCCGCACCCGGGAAACGAGACTCTGGGATAATCCGTTTCAAATCGTTACGTTATTGGCTGAATAGTGAGCATGAGTTGGTCTGAAGTGACCGGAAGTAGAATTAATAAAATCAAAATAACAAAGATGTCGGACGACAAGACTCCAGTGAAGACGTTGCCGCGATCGATATCTTCCCCGTATGTGTGTAGATGCTGTAATTCGAGATTCGCCAGCAACCCCATTGACTTGTTTGGGGAAAAGTCAAACAAGGAGAACATACTATCCAGATTCCGCTGGGATATTTACGCATGCGTACCTCAACCGGAATAACAAGAATCCTGTGATTTGAAACGGATTATCCCAGAGTCTCTCGTTTCCCGGGTGGGGAACGTGGGCTCTGGGAACGAGATTGGTATTCTCCTTGTTTTCCAACGCTAATGTGCAGCTAACTCGTCAGGGCACCCCCAATTTCATGAAGAAAGTGATGATGGTCCAACCAAAGGTATACATTTATCAACATTGTATATTAGTTAGGACGGGCAATGAAACATTTTCAATAAACTGTTTTCAATAATCCAAGTAAACAAAACAACTCTTGTGGCTTGTGCCAAACAACATCACTAACTTCGATAGACAATCTTGCCGTTCGCCATCTTGTTGTAAGCCCTTGCCTAATTAACTGACGTCACAAGCTGGGTAAACATGATAAAACGTATTCAAGATTCTGGCAGCTGAATTTCTGTGGTATGTTTTTAAAGTGTTGTGGTTTAATCAAGAATGAAAATCATCTACAAAAAATGAATTTCAGAGTTCAGACTTATATATGTGAAAGTATGGCTAACTAAAGTTTTCGCTTTACCCAGCTTGTGACGTCACATGCATATAAAAAATGTATCCAAGATGGCGGATACTGATTCAGATTAGCAACTTTAAAAGTGCAATTAAGTTGTTTTATTGGAATACTTTGGGTCTAAATAACACACTAGATTGTATCTTCATGTCATTCGTTTGCTTTTGATTTGTTTTTGTCGCCCATACCCTTTAAGCTTCTCAGGATGGGCCACTGAATATTTTAGGAAAATATTTGTTTTATAATAAACAAGACGCCTGCTCAGACGTTCACTCGGGCTACTGATTCTGAAATTGGCGTAGCCTTCGCACATCTAGAAAACCTGAGGAACAGCGTGTGCAACAAAACTTTCAAAAGCAATCCTTAAGCAATGTAGTTACATAGAACCGCTCTGAAACTGTGTCATTGTACAGTTAGACGTATTAATTAACGCTGATTGTCGATTTGCGAGTATTATTACGCAATCAAATTATCTATATATGGTCTTATATGAAGTACTTAGTTCCATGAAGGGATTTGGTGTATTAAAACAACAAGCCACTTTCAGTAGACTAGACAAAACCTATAGTGCTGAATTCGGCCGATTCAAGCGATGGTTCCAATATAGAATTCATGTAAATCGTACCAACAGAAACATATTTCCAAATAGGCGACTTCACTAAACATATTTTTTGCATTATTCGGTGCCTACCACCTGCGTTTCGTAGTTCTTGGACCAAACAGCAAGGCGATTAATTCTAGGTATTAAAACAGTACATATATGTTCTTTGATATTCTGTGGCTCTTTCTTGTACCTCTAGTCCTCAATCCTAGTTACTCAAGTGTCAACACGGCATGTCAACTCAACAACATTACTAATCAACTACTGATGAATTCGCCAATACCGGGGAAATCACCTCAACCCAACTCGATCAAACTGTCGAAAAGAAAGAACTCGAGAAATCGAAAATCGAGGCTGAGCTTACAGTTTCGCAAGGCCTGACGGGATGATGCAATTATGCCAAATCTCGTTCCCAGAGCCCACGTTCCCCACCCGGGAAACGAGAGACTCTGGGATAATCCGTTCACGCCATCACAGGATTCTTGTTATCCGGAAGAAGAGTTATATAGAGTTCACTGTGTTCATCAGCCAATGAAATATCGATGTGAAACGGATTATCCCAGAGTCTCTCGTTTCCCGGGTGGCGAACGTGGGCTCTGGGAACGAGATTGGAACCCCTCCAAAAAAAGCCGAAACCGAGACTCGGCCTACCATATAGGTAGCCCGAGTAATAATATTTCTTTCCCTCCAGCCCACCCGAGCAGTTAGTTTATGACCAGTCCCTACCAACCGCACTTACCTGGCCCAGTGTGCTTCAGTGTGAAGTTCTCATCAGCAAACTTTTCTCCATAGATAGATTTACCTCCAGTTCCATTGCCTTTGGTGAAGTCCCCACCCTAAAACACAGTTAATAATCACAATAACTTTAAAAACACAAATAAACTACGTCTATTTAATTAAACTACACGCGTAAAAACACACAAATTGTTCACGGTTGTAACAGACGTGAACAATGTTGTGCTGCACCCCGTGAACAAGTTGTCAACAAGTTGTTCACTTATAGTTGGAACAACTTGTTCACGGATAAATCAACAGTCATGAACAAGTTGTTCTAACAGCACATTTTTCTTGCCAGCAACGTTGTTCGCACATGATACAACAGCATGATGAAGTAACAAGGCTGAACAACAATGTTACAACAATTGTGAACATGACTGGTGTATCAACACGTCCTTCGGTTGTTTCAACATACGTGGACAACTGCTGTTGTTTCATGAAGCTGTAACAACATGATGAAACAATGATGAACAATATTGTTAATTCATCAAGGTTGTTCACACATGATAACAACGTTGTTACAGATTTGTTCAGGCAACAATGCTGTAACAACTTGTGAGATTTTTACGCGTGTGCATGTGTAGTTCTCTTGACAATTTCAAACTGCATCTTTCCTTCTGTTTTCCAGTGGTAACAATAAAGTGGCATCTGACAATACGCCATTTGCATGATGACGCGAGATGGAGTTGGGGGACTACAACTACCAGAATGCTTTGCCAGTATTCTAGGGTTTCAGCTAGAAGGGATGACTCAAAAGAACCCATCCAAACCTTTCACACGACTTTTCCAAAATATGTCGTCAAATATGGTTTTTTTTCTCCAAAAAAGCTAGGGGGTAAACCAGATTTCTGATTAGGGTTAATGTTGTGGTTAGGTATGAAAAATATGGTACAAATGTTTGGTATGAAAAAGATAGCTAAAATTACGAGACTCTGAAACTTGATGACAAATTTCGAAAAAACCCCACAAATTTGACGACATATTTTGGGAAAGCCGTGAAAACGGGTCCTTTCAAGTCATCCCTTTTAGCTGGGATATTGGGACATCTGGGATATTGTTAGTTTTAAACCCGAGTGAGAGCAGGGGTGATGCCAAAAGGGAGCAGGGGTGGTGCCAGAAGGGTTGTCGGGGAACCCTAGAGGCGAAAATTTACAGATTTGACGGGGAATGATCTGGAAGAAAAATCATTTTTATCAATTGGCAAAGACCTTTTTACCTGATTAAGCTAGACAAGTCAGTAATTAATGCTTTAATAGTGAAGTAAAACTCCTTTAGAAACACAGGATAAGGTATATTATATTGTGTAGAAGCCAACACTGATAATTACAACACACAAAATTCCATTTACTGTCTGCAATATTGGACAAAATGGCAAAGGTTAATGACCACACTAGATTTTCTTTACTGATAGCTTGGAAATAAATGCTGTAGCTTGTTGGTTATTGCCATAATTTCATGCTGAGAAGATGGAAAAAGCTATTCTAGACGTTCAAATTTTGAAAATTTTCAGGGGCACCATGCCCCCGGACCACTCTACCAGCCCCTGTGTTAGAGGAATTATTGGCGCCACCCCTGAGTGAGAGAGCTTTTCACAAAGCTAATTCTTGAACAACTGCTGAAATAATTGCGATTGGATCACTGGAAAAGAAAGTGCGACTATCATTTGGTGTGGTCTGTGGCAAAACCAGAGTGGAGTGCATTTTTGGCTGTGTGCACGGTGTTGGTTTACAATATGGACCATTTGTTGGCTAAAATATTCAACGGCACGCATTATATGTAACTCAAAATTTATCTGACAGAAAGTTTTTGTCCATAACTCAAACTTAACGTTGCAAATAATTCTGGAAATAAGCAGATTTTAAAAAAGCAGTGATAATCTCGTCAATTAGTCATTTGGGGTGTATCAAATCATCGACGGTTAGTGAAATCATGATCATCAGGGGGTGGATTTAGGATTTTGAAAACGTCAGTGAAACTTGTGGGCCAAAGTACTAAGGAGGGTCTGGGGGCATGCCCACAAAATACTACACATCTATGTAACAGCTGTAAAAAAACGGCATGCCCACTGTAAAACTCTCTTATCTTAGAACCTTGCTCTGAGATTGGCGTTTTCGATCGCGTAGATCGGATCAATTTCTACTCGAAATATGATTGGCTTACAATGAGGCGGACCTCTGCGAAGACACCCTGTTAAAAGTTCCTCAAAAAAAGTACGACTCATCTCCCAAGGCGAAGTAAACAAAAACGGCGGTATAAAAGCATGCAGTCATACTGACTTTTTCGTCTAACCACGTGTTTGTGAAATGCTTTCTCAAAAGCGTAAACGTCAAAGTTACAGTTTTGAATTAAAACTACGAGCCATTGCCCGAGCAGATGAAAAGGGAAACCGAGCGGCGGCAAGAGAATTTGAGGTAGACGAATCGATGATTCGAGACTGGCGTAAGAAGAAGCCTCAGATGAAAAAGCTTCCAAAACGTCAACGCACGTGCCGCGGTGGAAAAAGCAAAGTTCCTGCACCTAGAGAGAACGCTAAAGGACTGGGTTATCTCACAGCGTGAATCCAACAGAGCCGTTACCACCGTCATGATCCGCTTAAAGGCAAAAGACCTGTCAACACAAATGAACCTTGTTCACTTCGTTGGTGGGCCAAGTTGGTGTCATCGGTTCATGCGAAGAAACCGTCTTTCAGTTCGCACAAGAACGACTGTCGGTCAAAAGCTGCCAGACGACTGGGAAGAAAAAGTGGTGAACTTTCGAGATTTTGTGAAGAGAAGAAAGACCGAACTGAAGATTGACGGCAACAAGGTCTTCAACATGGACGAAGTTCCAATGTCGTTCGATGAACCACTCTCTCGAACAGTTGACGCTGTTGGTGCAAAAACAGTTCCGATCACAACTACCGGCCACGAAGAGACCAGCTTTACCGTTGTGCAGTGCTAGCCTGCTCGGAAACCGGGAAAAACAGAAGCCAATGGTAATCTTCAAACGGAAAACCATTCCCAAAGAAAAGCTGTGTAAAGATGTGGTGGTTCATTGCCAGAAAAAAGGCTGGATGGATTGTGATGGGATGGAAGTCTGGGCAGAAGCCAGTGTCAATATTTAATCGGACATCGCTGTTAATTTTTGACAGCTTCACCGGCCACATCGATGAAGGCGTGCGCAACAATTTAGAAAAGATACACAAGACGACAACAGCAGTGACTCCTGGTGGGCTTACAAAAAAGCTGCAACCGTCGGACATTTCCGTGAACCGCGCATTCAAATCTCGAATGCGTGATCAGTGGGAGCAGTGGATCACTGCAGGCATTCATACGTTTACTGAGTCAGGGGAAATGCGCAGAGCAACGTATACAGAGGTGTGTGAATGGGTTTCTCAAGCTTGGGACGCTGTTCCGGTGACAGCGATCACAAATGGTTTTAGAAAGGCTGGCGTTCTCTTGTTCGGAAGGCGTTAATCTTGAAAGTGACGACTCCCTCGACGATGATGACGGCGTTGAGCGCCGGGCATCAAACCTTCCTGCAGACTGTTAGCGCTTTTAAACAGTGACAGTGAGGACGAAGAGTTTGAGGGATTTTCGTTTAATTTGACATTTATAGATACTTGTGTTGTATTGCATGCTCTTTTCATATATCTTCTCCAATATTAGCTACTTTACTTTTAATCTTAATAAATCTTTTCAACTACTGTAGTTTTTTTTAATTTTGTGGTCCCAAACCGATTGTTAGCAGCTGCGGGTTATACGATGGTGCGGACAGCCCCGCACAGACGACCAAGTTTTCCTTGACAAGTTTCTCCTTGACAAGTTTTATTTGTTCGTGTGTACGACACAAATTGACAAGCTTTTCCTTGACAAGGAGCCTTGTTCAAAAGCTGGCATAACCAGCTTTTGAACAAGGGAATTTGTTCGTGCAGTGTATAGTCGTCAAGGAAAACTTGACAAGATCATCTCCGAAGCTTATTACGCGATCATTACTGCCAAGGAAAACTTGTCCAACCGTACACACGAGCAATTATAACTTGTCAAGGAAAATTGTTGGGGAAAAACGTGTTCATCGTACACACGAGCAAGGAAAGCTACCAAGGAACTTGTCAAGGAAAACTTGGTCGTCCGTCCGGGGCTAAAGATCCAATTTAACGTTGAACTAATTAACCTTGGCTTAAGGATCAATTGATCCTTTCAAATTCATATGAGAGCTCCTGGCAAGTGTGAAATATGGTAATGCTGCCTTGCTGAATTCTGAACTCAGACTTTACTAGGATGCAAAATGATAAATAATACAATATGGAAACTGGACAAAAACACATATTTAACACTAGGAAATGTATTCGACACTAGGATGCTGGGGAATAAATAACTCCATGCCAAAATTCCTGCTCAAGAAGCTTGAAATGCTTCCATTGCCAATCGCATCTAAATGTTCCTCGCTGGAAACAAATCGGTGACTGTGTAATCTTGATGACAAATTATCGTAGGTTGTTCACAGTATTTCTTCATCGTTGTTGTTAAAAGCAGCTAAAAACCATTTGAAAATGCTTACAGAACTCATGAGTGAAACACAGCTGTGAGAAGCCTTTGGCTTTTAGTATTTATTCTGTGCCTTCGGGGCTTCGATGAATAATATAATCACTCAGTATCTCAGCGGACTCAGCAATCGATGGTTGCCATAGTGCAGATCCACCAAAATGCTTGAAATCAATGCAAGAGCCAATCAGGCTTGAGGCAAACCGGTCAAAAACGAGGCTGCCATGGTGCAGATCCATCATGTTGATCAAACACCGATCAGATCTCTCTGCATACCAGTCAAAACTCTCAAAGCAAACGCTTATGCAGTCAAATGTCCGCCAATATTCAAGTTTGTATTTGTATTTTAATTAATTTTGGCGGATATTTGGCTAATGTGTCAAATATCCACCAATATTGAAGTTCACATTTTCAACATGAAATGCAATTTCAACATTAAAAAATTTTGAAAATGCAAACTCAAACGTCGACATTATGTTGAACGTCGACATTATGTTCAATGTCGATACTATGTTGAACGTCGACATTATGTTGAATGTCGATACTATGTTGAATGTCGACACTATGTTGAATGTCGATATTATGTTGAATGTCGACATAATGTTGACGTCGACATTATGTTGAATGTCGACATTATGTTGAATGTCAATTCTATGCATGAATGTTGACATTATGTTGAACGTCGAAATTATGTTGAACGTCGACATTATGTTGAACGTCGACATTATGTTGAATGTCGATTCTATGTTGAATGAATGTCGATACTATGTTCAATGTCGACATTATGTTGAACGTCGACATTATTTTGAACGTCGATACTATGTTGAACGTCGATATTATGTTGAACGTCGACATTATGTTGAAC
This sequence comes from Paragorgia papillata, assembly GCA_035771165.1. Lineage (NCBI taxonomy): Eukaryota > Metazoa > Cnidaria > Anthozoa > Scleralcyonacea > Coralliidae > Paragorgia > Paragorgia papillata. The sequence continues at coordinate 2,793,276 of JAWNZC010000238.1, forward strand.
GTCGACATTATGTTGAACGTCGACACTATGTTGAATATCGAAATTATGTTGAACGTCGATATTATGTTGAATGTCGATACTATGTTGAACGTCGACATTATGTTGAACGTCGACATTATGTTGAACGTCGACATTCATGGCCAGAAATCGAGGACAACATGGCGGCAAAGCATGCGCACTGAATCCCTTTTTAATTAATTCAATATGGCGTCCTTCAATAGAGTTCTTAAGGAAATATAAAGAACAATCATTTTCGGTTATTTACTATTGTAAATTCCGACATGCGAACGTCCAAAACTTCACCAAATTGAACAATCGTTCAGCACTACAATTTCTATTAAGTTTGGAGCGTCCTAAATAGGTTCCCGAGCCCCTCACAAACATACTTCTTATTCGCTGTTTAAAGTCTATTAATCTGCTATATCACTTATTTTGGAGCTCCAATTTTGGCTGCTTCTGTGTTGTTTGTCCACGATGCGAACGTCTGAATTTGCTCAGGATGAACGTTACTTTGTTTTGCGGAGTTGTTCGTTCCACTTTTTCGTTGTTTAATAGGTTCCCAAAGACCTTAAAATGTACGATTTATTGCAGCCGAGTCGTTGTAATTTAATCCATCAAGCGCCGAGATAAATACTGAACTCGGCGTGAAGAAGCAATGCATTCCTCGATAATTTCGGGTTCTTGTCCGCCATTTCTTATGGAGCTGTTGCTGTTGCCAGGGTCTTAACTGCTGTTATTATTATTAAATGTGACTGGATTCAGAAATAATAACCGAAATTTATGCGGCAATTTTTGTGAGTATGAGTGTACAGGCCTGTCTAGACGATTAAACCTTTTGTAATTTGATATTTGGGTAAGAAATGGGTCAATAAGACATTTTAGCGAATAACTCTACTTTAATTTATTGCTATAGAGTTCTGTTTATAGCCGAAATGATCGATATTTAGCCATCAGAATTTTCAAATTAATATTGCCATCTAAATATGAGCCCACAGGCCACTGCCGCTGAGTGTCCTGGATTTCTAGCCATGATGTTGAACGTCGACATTATGTTGAACGTCGATACTATGTTGAACGTCGACATTATGTTGAACGTCGACATTATGTTGAATGTCGATACTATGTTGAATGTCGACATTATGTTGAACGTCGACATTATGTTGAACGTCGACATTATGTTGAACGTCGATATTATGTTGAACGTCGACATTATGTTGAACGTCGATATTATGTTGAACGTCGACATTATGTTGAACGTCGACATTATGTTGAACGTCGACATTATGTTGAATGTCGATAATATGTTGAACGTCAATATTATGTTGAACGTCGACATTAAGTTGAATGTCGATACTATGTAGAACGTCGATATTATGTTGAACGTCGATACTATGTTGAATGTCGATACCATGTTCAATGTCGACACTATGTTGAATGTCGATATTATGTTGAATGTCGACATTATGTTGAACGTCGATATTATGTTGAACGTCGATATTATGTTGAACGTCGACATTATGTTCAATGTCGATACCATGTTCAATGTCGACACTATGTTGAATGTCGATATTATGTTGAATGTCGACATTATGTTGAACGTCGATATTATGTTGAACGTTGACATTATGTTGAACGTCGACATTAGTTGAATGTCGATTCTATGTTGAATGTCGACGTCGACATTATGTTGAATGTCGACATTATGTTGAACGTCGACATTATGTTGAACGTCGACATTATGTTGAATGTCGATTCTATGCTGAATGTCGACATAATGTTGACGTCGACATTATGTTGAATGTCGAAATTATGTTGAATGTCGACATTATGTTGAATATCGAAATTATGTTGAACGTCGACATTATGTTGAACGTCGACATTATGTTGAATGTCGATATTATGTTGAATGTCGATATTATGTTGAATGTCGACATTATGTTGAACGTCGATATTATGTTGAACGTTGACATTATGTTGAACGTCGACATTAGTTGAATGTCGATTCTATGTTGAATGTCGACATAATGTTGACGTCGACATTATGTTGAATGTCGACATTATGTTGAACGTCGACATTATGTTGAACGTCGACATTATGTTGAATGTCGATTCTATGCTGAATGTCGACATAATGTTGACGTCGACATTATGTTGAATGTCGAAATTATGTTGAATGTCGACATTATGTTGAATATCGAAATTATGTTGAACGTCGACATTATGTTGAACGTCGACATTATGTTGAATGTCGATATTATGTTGAATGTCGATATTATGTTGAATGTCGATTCTATGTTGAATGTCGATACTATGTTCAATGTCAACATTATGTTGAACGTCGACATTATGTTGAATGTCGATACTATGTTGAACGTCGATATTATGTTGAACGTCGACATTATGTTCAATGTCGATACTATGTTGAACGTCGACATTATGTTGAATGTCGATACTATGTTGAATGTCGACACTATGTTGAATGTCGATATTATGTTGAATGTCGACATAATGTTGACGTCGACATTATGTTGAATGTCGACATTATGTTGAATGTCGATTCTATGCATGAATGTCGACATAATGTTGACGTCGACATTATGTTGAATGTCGAAATTATGTTGAATGTCGACATTATGTTGAACGTCGACATTATGTTGAACGTCGACATTATGTTGAATGTCGATTCTATGTTGAATGTCGATACTATGTTCAATGTCGACATTATGTTGAACGTCGACATTATTTTGAACGTCGATACTATGTTGAACGTCGATACTATGTTGAACGTCGACATTATGTTGAACGTCGACATTATGTTGAACGTCGACATTATGTTGAATGTCGACATTATGTTGAATGTCGATACTATGTTGAACGTCGATACTATGTTGAACGTCGACATTATGTTGAACGTCGACATTATGTTGAACGTCGACATTCATGGCCAGAAATCGAGGACAACATGGCGGCAAAGCATGCGCACTGAATCCCTTTTTAATTAATTCAATATGGCGTCCTTCAATAGAGTTCTTAAGGAAATATAAAGAACAATCATTTTCGGTTATTTACTATTGTAAATTCCGACATGCGAACGTCCAAAACTTCACCAAATTGAACAATCGTTCAGCACTACAATTTCTATTAAGTTTGGAGCGTCCTAAATAGGTTCCCGAGCCCCTCACAAACATACTTCTTATTCGCTGTTTAAAGTCTATTAATCTGCTATATCACTTATTTTGGAGCTCCAATTTTGGCTGCTTCTGTGTTGTTTGTCCACGATGCGAACGTCTGAATTTGCTCAGGATGAACGTTACTTTGTTTTGCGGAGTTGTTCGTTCCACTTTTTCGTTGTTTAATAGGTTCCCAAAGACCTTAAAATGTACGATTTATTGCAGCCGAGTCGTTGTAATTTAATCCATCAAGCGCCGAGATAAATACTGAACTCGGCGTGAAGAAGCAATGCATTCCTCGATAATTTCGGGTTCTTGTCCGCCATTTCTTATGGAGCTGTTGCTGTTGCCAGGGTCTTAACTGCTGTTATTATTATTAAATGTGACTGGATTCAGAAATAATAACCGAAATTTATGCGGCAATTTTTGTGAGTATGAGTGTACAGGCCTGTCTAGACGATTAAACCTTTTGTAATTTGATATTTGGGTAAGAAATGGGTCAATAAGACATTTTAGCGAATAACTCTACTTTAATTTATTGCTATAGACTTCTGTTTATAGCCGAAATGATCGATATTTAGCCATCAGAATTTTCAAATTAATATTGCCATCTAAATATGAGCCCACAGGCCACTGCCGCTGAGTGTCCTGGATTTCTAGCCATGATGTTGAACGTCGACATTATGTTGAACGTCGATACTATGTTGAACGTCGACATTATGTTGAACGTCGACATTATGTTGAACGTCGACATTATGTTGAACGTCGATATTATGTTGAACGTCGACATTATGTTGAACGTCGACATTATGTTGAACGTCGACATTATGTTGAACGTCGACATTATGTTGAATGTCGACATTATGTTGAATGTCGATACTATGTTGAACGTCGACATTATGTTGAACGTCGATACTATGTTGAACATCGACATTATGTTGAACGTCGACATTATGTTCAATGTCGATACCATGTTCAATGTCGATACTATGTTGAATGTCGACACTATGTTGAATGTCAATATTATGTTGAACATCGACATTGATGTTGAACGTCGACATTATGTTGAACGTCGATACTATGTTGAACGTTGATATTATGTTGAACGTCGACATTATGTTGAACGTCGACATTATGTTGAACGTCGACATTATGTTGAATGTCGATAATATGTTGAACGTCAATATTATGTTGAACGTCGACATTAAGTTGAATGTCGATACTATGTAGAACGTCGATATTATGTTGAACGTCGATACTATGTTGAATGTCGATACCATGTTCAATGTCGACACTATGTTGAATGTCGATATTATGTTGAATGTCGACATTATGTTGAACGTCGATATTATGTTGAACGTCGACATTATGTTCAATGTCGATACCATGTTCAATGTCGACACTATGTTGAATGTCGATATTATGTTGAATGTCGACATTATGTTGAACGTCGACATTAGTTGAATGTCGATTCTATGTTGAATGTCGACATAATGTTGACGTCGACATTATGTTGAACGTCGACATTATGTTGAACGTCGACATTATGTTGAACGTCGATTCTATGCTGAATGTCGACATAATGTTGACGTCGACATTATGTTGAATGTCGAAATTATGTTGAACGTCGACATTATGTTGAACGTCGACATTATGTTGAACGTCGACATTATGTTGAATGTCGATATTATGTTGAATGTCGATATTATGTTGAATGTCGATTCTATGTTGAATGTCGATACTACGTTCAATGTCAACATTATGTTGAACGTCGACATTATGTTGAATGTCGATACTATGTTGAACGTCGATATTATGTTGAACGTTGACATTATGTTGAACGTCGACATTATGTTCAATGTCGATACTATGTTGAACGTCGACATTATGTTGAATGTCGATACTATGTTGAATGTCGACATTATGTTGAACGTCGACATTATGTTGAACGTCGACATTATGTTGAACGTTGACATTATGTTGAACGTCGACGTTATGTTCAATGTCGATACTATGTTGAACGTCGATATTATGTTGAACGTCGACATTATGTTGAACGTCGACATTATGTTCAATGTCGATACTATGTTGAACGTCGATATTATGTTGAACGTCGACATTATGTTCAATGTCGATACTATGTTGAACGTTGACATTATGTTGAACGTTGACATTATGTTCAATGTCGATACTATGTTGAATGTCGACATTATGTTGAACGTCGACATTATGTTGAACGTCAACATTATGTTCAATGTCGACATTATGTTGAATGTCGACATTATGTTGAATGTCGATACTAAGTTGAACGTCGACATTATGTTGAATGTCGATACTATGTTGAACGTCGATATTATGTTGAACGTCAACATTATGTAGAATGTCGATACTATATTTTAGTAGAGAGGAAATCATGCTATAAATAAAGAAACCAAACAAACCAACATCTCTTGAACATCTTGTGAACTATCATCTAGTGTCTAGTATTTCAACCATCTGTCACAGGCACAATCATTGTCCCTCTATATGCGCAGCCATTCTTTAATATCACTCTGAAGAACTTGGTCAAGGCAGACTGACGTGCACTACTGACTACCAGAGCCAATTAGATTTGATTGCATTATTTCACAATAAAATTGTAACAAGATATGGCAAGTGTGGCTGACTGTGGCTCCCACCAAATTCAGCCACTCTATTCTGGCACCCTGATTGGTTTGCAGGCTGAATTTAGCAGATCGCTCCACTGACCGTGGCTGAATTTAGCAGAAGTGTTCTCCATGTCTTCAGCAAATCTTACCACATTCGGTAACTTTTTCAGCCACTCTCACCACGTTCTTGGACTTCTAACTACAGTGGCACTCAAAAGTTTTGTAACAACTGCGTGGTGTGTTTACACGCACTTCACTGTAGTACTGTAGTACAAATATTTTGGTGAAATATTACCATACTATGCAAAACTACATGTAGTTATGTATTGATCATACAAAGTTTTGTGTAGTTATACATGGAGCTTTGCGTGTAGTTATTATACACGATTATGTTCTATGCATGCATGCATTGATCGTATGATCGCTGCAATCGCTGAGGTTTTTTTGAGCGATCATAGCGATCATATGGAAACTAGGCTTATGCTTTTGCCAAATACTTCGGTGAAATATTACCATACTATGCAAAACTACATGTAGTTATGTATTGATCATACAAAGTTTTGTGTAGTTATACACGGAGCTTTGTGTGTAGTTATACACGAAGCTTTGCGTGTAGTTATTATACACAAAGCTTTGTGTGTAGTTATTATACATGAAAGCTTTGCATGTAGTGCATGTATGTAGGTTGCGTGTACACACACACTACACGCATTTCAGTCCATGAAGGTGTTACAAAACTTTTGAGCGTCACTGTACCCGAGACCGATTGCGGTGCAACTGATTGTCAGAGATGCGGAAATTCAAAAACTCCGCTGCTATTTTGACAATTGGTTTAGTATTTTTACGGTGACTAATGTCGTTCTTACATCAACTACCCTTTTATTATTAACAATTTATTATTTATTTATGAAATATCAATTATAGTATTTAATTTACCCTCGCACCCTCTAGATCCACCCCTGAAACGCTGACCACTGGCGATCTCTGTCCCGAGTTTGCTCACCATAACATTTTCATCAGTCGCGTGACCGGTCTGATGTGCCCGAGTAATTATAATAATTTTGGTTTTTATATTAAATAGTTTCGTATTAACCAGAATATTGTATTTACATGACTTTACCTGGCACATAAACTTGGTTATAACACGATGAAACGAAGAACCTTTGTAACCAAATCCTTTTTCGCCAGTGCACAAAGCACGGAAATTTTCTAGAATAAAGCAAATAGTGACATATTTTAACTTAAAATATTTAGAAAACACCATTCAATTGAAGTTTATATACATTTATCTATAGCTAGAACTTTGTAGGACTTTCATCTTTCGGACAATAAAGCATCTTACCAGCAGTTTTGGGTACTACGTCGGCTCTTAACTGAAACAAATTGAAAGCGAAGGCAACGTTATTAAAAGCAGAACAAACGCGAATGGCTGACAGACAGCCAGCGCCAGGCACTTCCGTACGCCAAAGAAGGTTCGAAAATTTGGTTTAATTTGCTTAATTTGTTACTCACCTCCATAGTAATACGACCTAATGATTTACCATCAGCCGACATATCGAAAAAAACTCTTGGTTTAGCCATTTTGATTTAAGAACTAAGAAGAATGGAGAAATCTAACCGAAGCAGCAAGCAGACAGAAAGAAGAGGGCAAACCTCGTGCGGGCTTGGCTTTTTAATATGGGCGATAATTATAAACACGTGGTCAGAAAAACCGCCCTGATATATTTGCGGGACTCCCCGTCCTCCTTAGTGGGGGTGGGAGAAGACGCTAGCATTTTCGTTTTTATTTATTTTATTTTAACAGGTTTATTTTGGCAATAAATAAATTTATATTTACATTTATACAATACCCTGGTTGCTATGCGTGTTTTCATTGGTTGTTGGCCATGATCTATTAGAGGACAGACACATGGTCACGTCAGATCACGTCAGCTGACTTGCTCTTTTCCTTCTTCATGCCCCAAAATCCGGCAAGAGTTTCGACAAAAACCTTTTAAATTTTTATTGTATAAAACAAATAGATTCCATTTTTTTGTTGTCTGTTCAGTTATAGATGCACAGAAGACGTCACAACGTGGTAAGAACATCAGTGACCCACTCGACTGCATCTCGTGGGCCACTTTTTTGTTCTTACCACGTTGTGACGTCATCTGTGCATCTATAACTGAACAGACAACGGCAAAGTGGAATCTATTTGTTAAACATACGTTTGTACAGACAAGAAGTAGACAGGCTAATTATACATGTTAAAAATTAAAATTGAAAGATGACTAAAAGGAAGTGACATAAAAATGACGGTATGTTTAAAATGGAAGAAACAAAGAAAGTAGACAAATAAATTTATAATAGAATGGGAATAGGAAGATCAAAAGTTGAAAGAACCAAAAAACAACAAAAACAATTAAAAAAAAAAGGAACAAAAAACAAACCAAAAAAAAAAGAAAAAGGTTATACAATACATTCATCTGTAGTTATTGAGTGTGAGCTTAATATGTCAGGATTATGTAATTCCACAGTTTTACAATTCTTGCTAGTTTTACAGTAATGCGCTTTTAGAAGAGAGAAGAAGCCTGCACGTGTCTTACTCCTGCTTATGTGGGAGTCAAATCCAATTGCGATCATCCCCCCCCCCCCGGGCGAACCCCGAGCATTTGACCCAAGGTGAGCTCCGTATAGGCGGGAATTTGACGCAAAGCAATCCCACCCGGTCGGGCATTTGACTATTGAAAAAATTTTTCAGCAGTTGCACGTTAAAAAATCTCCTCGTTCTAGCCATCTCTTCAGTCTGCATGATCTTTTCTGTCGATATTCCACGAGAACATTTGAAAATGACGTTGTTTAAAGTCTGGAATGCAAAGAAGGACGTTGAAACTTTATGGTAGTGAATTTTTTGTTGTCTATGAATGAAATATTTCAAACAAAATCTTTTAATAGAGCCTTGACAGTCCCAGACAGTGGGGCATTTGACTGTGTTTTCGGTCCGCATAGTGGGGAATTTGACCAAAATCTTTCGGAAAAGTCAAATTCCCGGGGGTTTGCCCGGGGGGGAGGATGATCGCAGTTGGAATTGACTCATACATTACAGTAATTGGGGCACACGTTGAAATGTCTAGATTTGTAATGTTATGCTTGCATTCATAATAAAAACTAGGTCTTTGATTTCTCTGTCGTAACACTCCCTACGCTTTTTCTTCAAAATCACACAAGGTCGCTCTCCTCTGAACGGCTCAACACCTTTGATCGTTTTTGTAAGACTTCCACTCAGTCTCCTACGGCTCCAGATCTCGGTTGTATAAGAAAGCAGTGATTTATAAGGTCGTCCTGACTTGAGTATTTCATTTGTGATTTACAAAGTTGCAAAGCAATTTCCAGGGATTGGGGATTCGTCGGGTCGTTGGCAGTTGCATGTGCGGCTGATTCGTTGTTCGTGGTTGCGCGGTTTTGTGTAGTGTTTTTAGCCCTGGTTTTTAGTCTTGAACCTTACGCCAACTTAGGGCCAATCTCGTCCCCAGAGCCAAACCCCTCGCACGCGAGCGGAATAACTTGCCCGCGCGGCCGGGCATATTTGGCTCTGGGGACGAGATTGACTTAGGGCCTGTTAACACGAGACCGGGTTATCTCGGGGGGTAGGGATAACTCGGGGGACTAGTATCAGTTGACCCTATTTCACATGATAAAACGCAACTACCGAGTTGTCCCTGGGCTGGCCCCCGAGATAACCCTAGCTTCATGTGAACGCTTCACCCCGAGTTATCCCGAGCAACAGTATAAATACGCATGCCTAAGTTGACCCTATCCCCCGAGATAACTCGGGTGAAAGCGTTCACATGGAGGTAGGGATAACTCGGGGGCTAGGATTACCCTATCGCTCCGACCGAGTTATCCCTGTCCCCCGAGTTATCTCGGTCTCATGTGAACGGTTTACTTTTTTAACATGGAAATAAACTAACACCGAGTTATCTCGGGGGATAGGGATAACCCTACCCCCCGAGATAACTCGCCTCATGTGAACAGGCCCTAAGTGACCTATATATATGTTACATACTGTGACCTATATATAAATAAACTTGTTTGTTTTTTGTTCCGTTCTTTTTTAATTGTGATATGGTGTGTTTTGTTTTGCTTTGTTTTGTTGTTTTTTGGTTCTTTTAACTTTTGATCTTCCTATTGCCATCTGGTTTTCGAAACTCGAGGAATAATTGGCGGAATGATCCAAAATTTCACAAAGACAAACGTATTGACACAATAAACATGTAAATAAAACAGCAATGTTCATAAACTTTTATTTTGTTGAATATTCGTACGGTAGTGTTCGCGTTGAAACGAGCCTGCTGGATAAAGACTCGCAAACCGAACCCCCCATGCAGGCCACGCGGGATCGGAGGCCGGAAGATAGCCCGAAATGCAGGCGTGGCCCGCATGTTCGATCTCTTTGGGTCTGAGTAGATCAGTGGTCTGAGTGCGAACTTTGCTGTACGCCCGTACGTAACCACAGAATAACTATAAATTATACTTAGCTTTTATTTTTTCGGTTTTGAATGCGGAGTTGGACCGGCCTTCAACGAGTGGGATTCTTCTGCCGTAGTTTTTCGAGCGAAATGGCGAAACCGCGTTGCTTTTTCGACGTTACAGCTAACGGGAAGTCTCTTGGCCGAGTCGTGTTCGAGGTATATTTTGAGATTTGTATTCAAATTCTTGTGTTTTCAACATGTCCCAAGACCTCATTTTCCTTTCTAATTTCTTTGCAGCTCGACTCTTATATCGTTCCAAAGACGGCCGGTTTGTTGTTTTCTCAATATATTTGTTTTGTCGTTTACGTTTGTCGATTGTAAATGTTTCAACATCGCATAAACAGATCAATTACTTTATATATCTAACAAATTTTCTACTTTCTCCTTTCTTTAGAGAATTTTCGCGCCTTGTGTACAGGTGAGAAAGGATTTGGCTACAAAGGATCAGTTTTTCACCGAATAATTCCAAATTTCATGGTCCAGGTATAAAATATTAAAATAGCAGTATATTTGCATATTTTTAGAAACCCTAGCAACAAAAAATGTTGCAAATTATTGGCACATAATTTTAGGGCACGTAGTAGATACACCAAAAGTCCAACTCCCATTGATTGGTACTAACACTGAGTTGGACTTCTGGTTGATCTTTTTGCAGTGCCGTAGATAACCGCTTTACAGTCATTTGAGTATAGCCAAACCACGAGCTTCCAAATTGGTGGCTACATCCCAGCCTGGAAAAGGCCCCAAAGTAATTGAGAGGTGAATCACTCCCAAAAATCTCGTACACTTTAAAAATCTGAAAATCTCAAACAATGGGTCATTGGATCCCTGAAAAGATCCATGTATTAACTAACTACAGATTTACTTAAATTATTGTAGGATGTCTGAAAAGGAGGGGAGGACACATTTGCCATTTCCTCCATGGGGGGAGTATGGATATTTTCTGGAATGACCCAATAATCTGTAAAAATCTAAAAAAAAAATATCTGCAAAATTCTCAAAAAATCCAAAATCCTACAGAATTTTGAAAATCCAAACAATCTCAAGGAGTGACTCACCCCTTGGAAGTAATCTATCCACAGCCAGGCCTTGCCTGGAGTAAAACAGATGTGCTCTATAAAAAGCACTCCTCGGAGACTCAAGGTGCTAGTTTTCACACACCTCTAAATCTGAGGCACCACTGCATGCCATTTTATTGCTTCAGACTACCCCGGTTCATAAATGTGTGAACTCTTTTGTAAGAAATGCCAAATTAGAATACAAACAGTATTTATTAAACGCATGCGCGTGATCAAAGGTGTGCCATATGTATTTTAACCCACTCGCTACACGCTTGTGCTCGATCGAGTGCATCTCTGAGTAAGGCCTGGTTAGTACCTTTGATGTTTGATCTAACTTTTACAATATCACAGTTTGACTTTCCTGTGAATTAATAGTTCTAAATGTTATTTGAGTAAAATCATGCCATAAATAACAATGACATCACAGAATATATTTGGGGCCTCCTTATTAATTCCTTTAGCTCAGGGCTTGTGGGGTTTACACCCCCCCCCTGTTGTTGCACCACTAGACTGGGCACCTTTGAATTCTATGTCTTTGTGCATGTGTTACTTTAGATTTAATGACTTTATTATCTATAGCAACTGGTAGTCAAACAGGGTGATATTCCCCCAATTGAACATGACTACCATGATGTAGGTGTTGATTTTACAGAGGGAGGAAAACCAGAGAACCCGGTGAAAAACCCTTGAAGCACAGGGGAGATCAACTACAACTCTACTCACATTAGTTTCAAGCTTGACAATGGGGTCATTCCCAAGCGGTCTCCCATCCAAGTATTCACCAGACTTAACTTTTGGTGAGAGGCAGCGTGCTACAGCACACACCACCCGTGCTCCCCAAACAAATCTTGCCTCATACAAAATATATCAACCATTGCCATCAGCATTGCCATCCTGGTAAGTTCCACTTTTTTACCTTCCTGGTATCTCAATTGTCCCAGATGTAGCCTGTAGAGATTTCAAGGGGAATGGCCAAAAGTTTTGAAATATACTAAAGTCAAACAAGTGCATATCTATAGTTTCTTCAGCTCACAGAATTAAAGAAAGGTTAAATTTATTAAAAATGTTCTTTTTGCTAGGGTGGTGACTTTACAACTGGAGATGGACGAGGAGGAAAATCCATCTATGGAGAGCGCTTTTCTGATGAAAATTTCACTCTGAAGCACACTGGACCAGGTAATGTCAGTCAGGTAGTTACTTGGTGTAGCTACAGTGGTGGAGATTGTGGAGGGGGGGGGGGGGGGATGGGGGAGCCACCCCATCACCTCCGTGTCAAATATCCAATTCATTAGAAATTCTCATTTCAAAAAGGAAAAAAACACAGTCAAAATCCAATGCTGCAATTGTCAGATCTATGTTTATACTTAAGTCTTTGCCCGCCAACCTGAAAAAGTGAATTTCCACCACTTGTACTGTAGTTTACTTGAATTAATACTTATTTAAAAAAACAAACAAGGTTGCAACCTTTTTCATTAGTTACTCCTCCATTGCTTCCCAATTAACCATTCTTCTTCCCCAAGACAGCAACTAAAAATTCTCACTTGATGAGTAATAGAGTCAGGGGCGGCGCGCTAAGGTATTAAAGGTATTACTAATACCTTTTTTTCTCCAGATTGAAATGAATTGTAAAATAATATAATTATTCCAAGAACAGAGACGGATGGAAGAAAACAACATCTTTGTTTTTGATTGTTTGATTTCAATTCCGCAGTACCGTACCGTCCTCGCTGATGCGCGCAACAACCTTAGCGACTTTAGCGACAAGTGTTTGAAAGGCTTAGACCTCAAGGTATTAGAATCTCAAAACTAATACCTTGGCTTGACAAGAAACGCGGATTTTCGGTGTTAAATTTCACCACAGGTGGTACAATATTTATATTTTAAAGTCAGACGCTTTTCTATTTCGATTTAAAACTGCTTTTATTTCGCAGCGAGAAGTCTGCAATTCTTTTCACTTCATTACATTAACAATATATAACATCTCAATATATAAATCATCCATGTAGTATCGGCTGTATCGCCTATTTCACAAGGAAAAGCTCCCAACACTGGAGTTCAACACTTCGATAATATGGAAACAAAGAGCAATTATTTATAACAATTTTGAAGCTTTGATATGGTGACTAGAACTTATCTGACGAAAGGAAAACCTTCTTGAATCCATATTTAACAAAAAAAAAGGCATAAGTCCTCCTTCAAAGGTAAGAACGATGCGAATATTTGTATATCTAACAACGTAATCCTACAAGGTATTAGTTTTGCGATTCTAATACCTTGGCCGCCTGCGTTCGCAAAACGTTGCGCTGATCATTATGTATTGTCGGCGTATCACGCAAGCTACTGTATTCACACGTGCAGCGCATCAGTACCGCTACAATATATTAGGCACATCACAGTCTCAGACAGATATAATTCCATGGATGTTTCCGTTAATTTGGTCGTGAAGTCATCGAACCGCGTAAAATGCTTAGCATTTAGATCTTCATCTCGCTTGATTTTTTAAAAAAATATCTTCTGTAGAATGCTGGAAATTGCATTTCAGAGCCTCTAGATTTCAAAATTTTCTGGGGGTGCATAGACCCCCCTACGTTATATACCACAACTAATACCACAAAATTTACGCTCCGCGCCGCCCCTGAATAGAGTAAAATATAAAGATAACAAAGCGAGCAGTTTTGGTCGTTCTTGGAATCAAAGGGTTACTTCGCTATTTTCAGAGTGAAAGTAGTTTAATTTGTCTATGCTATATACATGTATGTTGTGAGATTTCGCGTTGTGAAACGTTATACAATGTTCCGAGAGGTATTGTTTCATTTTGAAACTTTGCTCTTCCCTCTCAACTGTTAGTTAATCGTTTTGAGAAATTCCGAGAAGAGTTACCCTACATACTCACAAATTACGTTTCAGGTACATTCTGAGAAATTGTGCTACATTCTGAGAATTACGCTACGTTTTGAAAAGTTTTTGAGAAGTTAAGCGAAAATAAATGGAAATAAATTTTCAACTGTATTACCCGACTTAGTAACCTTAATATAAAACTACAGTAAGTTAATTCAACTTATTCATTCATTTATCAAGGTGTTCTTTCAATGGCCAATGCAGGTCCACACACCAATGGGTCACAGTTTTTCATTTGCACTGCAAAAACACATTGGTTAGATAACAAACATGTTGTCTTTGGAAAAGTTGTTGAAGGAATGAAAGTTGTGAGGAAAATGGAAGAATGTGGCTCGCAATCAGGAAAAACATCAGAGAAAATTGAGATTGCTGATTGTGGCGAGTTATAACTTCCTTCGTGAACTTGTAAACCTTCATGAACCCATATATTTATCACAATTGATGGAGCAATGTATAGAACTTATTATATATACCGGAGAATATTATATTACTTTTGTAATATTAATTTTCATGTAATATTTAACAAATAGATTACATTTTTCCGTGCGTGTGTACTGTCATAGATCACAGATGACGTCACAGCGTGTAAAGAACAAAAAAGTACGACACGAGACGAAGTAGAGACTGCAACCTCGTACCCAGGGCCATTTGTAGGGAACTGGGCCAAGATGGCGAATAAAACAAAATGGCGGAAACAAATGGCCCTGGTGGAGGCTAGCTCAAAATGATGCGCAGTATATTGCGCATTTTATTAACTAGGACGCAGTTCTTTACACAGTAATTATACCTAATTACACCTAATTATTGCATGGTTTAAAATATAATTTCCCGTGCCGTGTGCAGGAACAACCGACAAGGTCAAAATACAATTTTTAAAAACAAATACAAAATCAAACCGTCTGATTTACGTCATAAGCTCTTGACCAATCAGAGGCTGAGATAGCCTGGCCTCGACCAGGGCCATTTGTTTCCACCATCTTGGCCCAGTTCCCTACAAATGGCCCTGGGTACGAGGTTGGCGTGATTGTTGTTCTTTACACGCTGTGACTTCTTCTGTGATCTATTACAGTACACACCCACGGAAAATGTAATCTATTTGTTTCATACAATAAAAACGTCAAGTGGTTCATTAAAGAATTTCTGGGGCATGAAAAAAGAAAAACAAATCTCCTGACGTGATGTGCAACTTGACGCCAGCTGACAATGGGTGTGTCCTTTATTGTTTTCGAGTGTTTGGATTCCCCTGATGAAACACGATAAACGAGTTGTTGATATGGAGCGATTTCAATTGGAAAATGCAATTAAAATAAACCCTCATGAGATTTTCTTCATGAGTGTGTGTAAAATTTATTCATACAACTTGTTTATTTTGCATAAATAATTGAGATCCTAAGAATAAAGGTTCTTTTCCAGTCATTGCAAGAACCAGATCGCAGTGAGTGTTTGCATCTAATTAAAAACAGCTCGCAGTGCTTGTTTTCTCGTTGTGAGTTCTTTTTAACTACACGCGTAAAACGCACAGTCTGTCTGATCAGCTCTGATATCAGATCTGTTCAGAGAAATGTAGCGACCCTTGATACAGCCTGACAGCTACAGAATGTACCAGCGCTGATGTATAAACATTTAGTTAGAATTTCTAACAGACTGCGACAGCTCCGTAGACAACATACCTGTTCAGTCTGTTATATACAGCACTGACCGTGTCAGGCTGATACAGTTTGACAGAATCTGTTCTGAACAGTCTGTTGTAGCTGCAGGTATGATACAGATATGATATCATAGGTGTATCATAGCTGATACTGCAACAGGCTGTATCAGGGGTCGCTACATTTTTCTGAACAGATCAGAAAAATATTAAACCGAGGTCTTGCTGTATTGACCGAGCGATAGCGAGGTTAATACGCTCAAGACCGAGGTTTAATATTTTACCGTAAAGACCGAACGGTCGAAGTTATTAAGTAGTTTATTATATGGCACTTTTTATTTCAAAATCAATCTTGTATTTCTTGGTCTTCGCTTCCTTTAACTTCGTCAAAACACCGAACTAGCGTTATTTTCTTCTGTTTCTTTCTCGTCTGGATACTAAAATTTACTTTTATAATGTTCATCGTCATCTATTTCATCTATTTTCGCCGTATTCCGGCAATAAAAGTTTCTTATTAGGATTTTTTGTTTGTTTCCAGTCGTAGGGCATTAACAATTTTCAAAATGCTCGTGGGCATTACGGAGAAATCTCGCTCCGTCAGCAACCAATCACAGCGCGTGATTTTACCGGAAGTAATCCGTGCCATATAATACTTAATGATATACAACTTACAAGTGCGAACTAGTTTCTGCGGATGAGTGGAAAAGATCAGGTGATTGAATGAAACTATTGTAATTGGCTGATTATCTCATGAACTGAAGACGCTTGCTTAGGCGTTCACTCGGCCTACTCATAGCAATGCAGCTTGGCATAGTCTATGCACGAAACAGCACAACAGCGTTAAGCGTTTGTTTAAAAAGTACAAAATAACCTACAGTGCTAGATTCAAGCGATCATTAGACAACCCCGTGAAGCTAGCTGACAATTCGCCAGCCGTTAGTGAACAGTTTCGCAAAAGCCTGTCCGGTCAAAATCGCGACGCATAAAATAACACGACCTTAAAATGTATATATTCTACACTCGAATTTTCCTTCACCAAAAAAAATCCCTAGAACATGCTATGTAATCGAGTGGAATGCCCAATATTACTTCTAATAAATCCAATTCTCTCCTGGCATTACCACCTTAATGTATACAGAACTCGCGATCAAGCTCTCGGCAACGCCCTCCGTGGCTCAGTGGTCAGAGCATTGCACTAGAATCGCAAGGTCGTGGGTTCAATTCCTGTCGGAAGGCCTGTGTAGTTGCATTTTTCGCAACTGGTCCCGGTTTGGTCTTAAAATGTATATATTCTACACTCGAATTTTCCTTCACCCAAAATCCTTATTCAAGAATTGACCGTTTATACGAGCTGTTCGCGGCTTATTTATTTTGCCCCGTATAAAAGGCCGTAGTATTTCAAGTAATAAAATACCTTTATTTAAATAAAGTTAATTTCTACTTCATTTGAGCTCAAAAATCCTGCCAGAATATAAAACAACATTTATACGCTAGAAAAAAAAAATAGGTCCACAATACGTTCGTAACAAGATTTGACGCCACGAGCTAGTTCTGTGGTGAAAGCAGATGTTGGGCCGACGATTTATAAACAGATGCTATGTGGATTTTAGTTTTTCAATTGATAAAAATCTCTCATCTAGTGTATACCATCTCTTTAAAGTGCCTATGACGTAAAAATTAAGTTGGTCTGATGGTCTTATTTGAAGAAAAAAAACACTTAAAATGACAGAGTAACATCTTAATTTTGCAGTTTTTGGTTTCCTTGCTGCGTTTCAGTGTGTTTGATAAGTAAATGTACATGTTGTGACGTACATGTCATAATGACGTCGTTCAACGACGTATAATCACTGATCTCTATATAACTGGATTGCTCATCCGGCTCCAAAAATGAAGCCAGCGGAGATGACGAATTGGGAGTACCAAGATGGCCGTCACGGAAACTTTGTATGTTTTCGTAGCACGAAAAGAGCCACATTAAAAAAATGTATGCTATTGGTATCAAACAAAGAACACTGTGCAAGGTTTAGAAGCTTAGTTTTTGCATTTGTTGGTATTATTAAGCAGTAAAACGTGTTATTTCGTAGTTTTTTTAATCTGCTCGGTAACCAATAAACTTGCCTATATCACAAAACTCGTAAAAATACAACAAAAACAGTCAATAACTTCATTATGAAATACTTTATGTACCTTTGATAGTAAAATATATCTTTACAAAGCCTTGAAGTATGTTAGTTGACGATTTCGAACTGTATTTGCTTGTATTTTCTTTCTGTTTCCTAGTGGTATTGTTTTCCGGCTTTTCCAATTCTCCCGATTAATTCTTACTACTCTTAAGCCCGCAAAGAGTAGTAAGATGGCGGATCTGGCTTAAAATTTTTGACTGCTGGACAGAAGAAAGATCGTTGCTTTTATCAAAGTAAACTTGATGTGCGTGTGCCGCTTACACAACACCAAACATGTAGAATTTCAAGTGATTTCGTTTGCCAGCAAAGATATATAACTTTCTCCGATAACTCATTATGCACGTGAACGTCACAACATCTGGCATTTATATATCAAACAAACTGAAATATCTCAATAACGAAGCAAGAAAGCCACAAACTGCAAAGGGTTTGTGTTGCTGTAAAGACTATATAAAGGTGCTTCAGTAGATCTGAAATAGTCTTCACCCCTATAGTCGCACCATTTCCGAGCTTACTCCACCGTCGGCTCTCGTCGTCTATTCGGACTCCTACCACGGCCGACTGCACTCCGACTGTCTCGAAACATCACCGAGTCTTTTTTGAAAACAACGTCGAAATCGTGCCTTCTATCCGGTTGGTAAATTAGATCTTGATTCTGAAAGAGTAAGGTGATAGATATCAATTTTTACAGGGTTTTGATGGCGATAAATTTAAAGTGCTTATATCACTTGTGGGGTTTTAACGTATTTAAATAGAGCAGAAAAAATCAGTTAATAAGTTATTTTGCCGTTTTTGATTTAGTCAAATAGTTCCTGACATATTGGCTTCTGAACATGCCAATTCTCCAAAATTTCCGTCGTTCATTTTAACACCTTGGGGGCCTGGGAGTCAGGAACGATTCAATCCAAAACAACTACGTTTCGGCTTATTGATCCACAAAAACACATATATTTGACTGAAATATCGAAATGTCGAGCTCACACCCGTTTTCCAGTACGCACGAGAGTTCCAACTAAGAAAACAGTCGGCTTAGGTTCCTGAGTCCCAGGCCCCCGTGCTTAAAAATGAACGACGGAAATTTTTGGCGAAAAGCCGAAATTGGCATGTTTAAAGGCTTAAAAACCCCACAAGTGATATAAGCACTTTAAACTCTACACTGGTATGACACGAAAATTAAATTTGTCTTATTTCAAAGCACACTTAAAATGACAAAGTAACATCTTTTGTAGTTTTTTGTTTCCTTGCTTTGTTGTTGAGATATTTCAGGTTGTCTGATATGCAAATTAAACATTTTGACGTCACACGTGCATAATGACTTATCTGAAAAGGTTATATCGTTGCTATTATCAAACTAAACTAATTCGAAGGAGGGATGTGGGTGTGTTTCTCCCACAACACCAAACCTATGCATTTTTAAGTGATTATGTTTGATAATAGCAAAGATATATAACCTCCGTCAACTCGTTACGCACATGTAACGTCAAGATGTTTGAAGTACTGTTTAATAAACGAGCAGGAGTGTTTTATCAGATATAAAGACACGAGGCGAAGCCGAGTGTTTTTATATCTGATAAAACACGAACTGCGAGTTTATTGAACGGCTTCAAAAACGAACCACTAAGTTTGAAAAATAACCTTGTCTAAGTCGAGAAAATCAAAGCTAAAGTTTAGGTAAATCAGGAGGTATCTTTATCACATATAAAGACACTGATTAAACTTTAATTTCTTTTGAATTTTCCTCATGAATTATTAATGAGTTTTTGATTTATGTATCAAACAAACTGAAATATCTCAACAACGGAGCAAGAAAACGAAAAACTGCAAAAGTTACTCTGCCATTTTGGGTATTTTTTCAAATAAGTTTTGTTGCCTAGGCATTTTAAGCTGAATTCATATCAGAATAGCCGGAGTAACAAAAGCAAGTCAGATAATTTTCACAATCACGCCACGGACACACATTTACCAAACTGAAAAAAACACACGATGGCTAGAGTATAGAGACGATTGTAAGAAAAACTGGCGGGTGATAATTACATGAGAATCATTCCACCTAGCGAACTCCTGGGCCTGTTTATCTCGTCTTTTATCCTGAAAACAAAAGAAATGTTAGTTTAGGATTTGTATTGACTCATTAAAACTGTCAGCCATGGAACCAGTGGGGATGGAGTACCAATATTTGAAATGTGATGTAAGATTTTTCAGCTTGATCTTTTAATAAAGTTTTCCCATTTTCCCCAAAAGCTGTCCTCTAGACGGGACTTTTCCTAATTGAACCACTAGTCGCGCTTGGTGTCATTTAATTTGGAGTTATTACTCGGGCTACCAGTGGTAGGCCAAGCCTAGGTTTGGTTTTGGCTCGGGTTTTTTCCCCTTTTTTTGGGTGTCACGATTTTGCAGTTTTGCACTTTTTACTTCCGCTACTATTTATACTTCCAGTGAGTTGTTAGCCGTGTGACTGAGTGAGGCCGTGAGGCATGTTGTAAGTTCTTTGCTCCTTTCGCTTTTGGAGTTGGACAAAAAATTGAACAACTTTGCCTTTTGATCAAAGTGTTCTTGCACATTGTTGATAGATTTCGAAGTAGATTGACTGACTTTGTAGTTTAATAGTGCCCAGATGTGGCTGACAACTGTCTTGATCGTAAATATGTTCACCAATGTGAAGTTCTTCTGCACTTCGCCAGTAGCGCGAGTGAACGCCTGATCCAGGCGTCTTGTTTTATAAATGTTGTTGTTAATTAAGGATTTTCAGCTTGGAATTAGTAAAGTTTTTCTCAGTTCTTGCTGTACACGCTTTCGTAAGTTGGTACTTGTGACACAAACACATGCGGTTCAAGCACTGACTTATATATAACTGGACTGTGGCTGCTCATTTCAATGTGTCAATGACTGGCAAGGGTGATCAATCCAAGATGGCGGTTTATGGACTCTTTTTCATATAGATCATACTAGAGGGGGCATTCCTATGCTGAGTCCAGTCAAATGTGCGAGGAAAATAGGGCGCCGCGATTAAGGGGGGGGGAAGCTAGTATCCAGGTCCTTTGAAGACTCGCCTATGAGATCTGCCAATACGCGCGAATGAATACTTCAAAATGGCGGCCACAATTTATATCCAAGGAGTGGGAAAATTCAACAAAGATAATAGACGCCTCAATAAAGAACTAAGGTCAGAATTTATAATAGTAATAAGACCAAAAACTCTAACTCTTATTTTCTTAAAAATCGTGATGAAAATTTAGTAAAAAGCTTGTTTTAGATGAATTTTTAGCTCGTTTTCCCCTCTAATGGCGGCATTTTTGGCCTCCTCTATGCCCTTTTCCCCATAGTAGTAACCGCTGACCTTTTTTCTCAAATGAATTTATAACTGAGTTGAAAAGCCTGCGGGCGCGGCTGAGCCCACGGGCAAGTAAATATAATGAAAATATTGGGCAAAATACGGTCAGCGGTCACTACCATAAGAGAAGATTCATATTTCCACGGGCTTTGTTCGGTCACTTTTTGGGCGGGACCCGCAGTCCAGGTGTACAGGCCAGTTGCACGATGTTGCGCGCGCATCATTTTGGCGGGCTACAATGCCAGATGCATTAAAAACTAAGGCCAATACTAAAACGAAATTTAACTATTTTTAAAGATAGAAATAATTCCTGATGCTAATATCGAATTTCTTTGCCCGCCAAATTTATGCCTGTGGCCCGCCAAAATTATGCCTGTGGCTCGCAAAAATGATGCGTGCGAATGATCGTGCAACTCGATCGCGTATATAGGTCAGTGCTTGTGACACAGACACATGCGGTTTCAACTTACAATTCTGTTAACAAGAATACCGAGCGGTATCCAAGCGATGAGAGAAAAAAAAGCTACAGTTCCCACAATGTTGTCTTTCAAGAATTCGCCAAATTTACTCGGATCAGCGAGAGTGTCCAAGAAGTCCTGGAGACGAGTGATAATATCTTGCGCATCTTTCTCGCACTTTTGCTGGAAAAAAGACACAAACACAATATTTAGTCAAACTGGACGTTCTCTTGCATGCTACTTTGCAATATTGCGCCGCAACATTGCAATGTTAACGGGTGGCGTGTGCTGTTAGGGCGCTGCCTCTCACCGCTGTAGTTAAGCCCAGTTGGACGGGGTTAGTACTTGGATGGGTGACCGTCTGGGAATAGCCCCGTTCTCGAACTTGAATTTCATGTGAGTAGAGTTTAGTTGGTCTCTCCTGTGCTTCGAGGGTTTTTCGCAGGGTTCTGCGGTTTTCCTCCCTCCGTAAAATCAACACGATAGGTCTTAGCTTATGTCGTGCACTTTTAACATGAGCCCCTGGCTCGGATGATTGGGCGACCACATCCTGTGCTTACGACGTTAAATAAATCATTATACATTATGTTGATTGTCAATTTGGCTTGAGCAACTTGCAATCGTCTCGTGAAGATTCCTCAGTAGATTCTTTAAAGGTTCGTCTTTCTTTCGAGTAAATATACAAATTTATGTTTGAAATATTACTGTTGGTGACTAGATAGTATTTTCAGCCATGCAAATGGTAGTTTAAGTAAAGAAATGTTAAACTTCGGAAATATTCGCGAAACGTTTGCAATGTTGCGTGGGAATATTGCAATGTTGCTCGCAAGAGAACACCCGGTTTGACTGTAACATTTCTGTTATATTATTCTTGAAATATAGAAGAAATGTGTACATACTCTGTTTATTGTAATAAAAATTAAATTTTTGGACTTTCCAACCTCCTTCGCAAGCAACTCTGTGGGCTCTTATGGTGAAGAGGTGAGAAAAACTTGGGTGGAGTGGACAAACTTGGGTGGAGTGGGCAAACTTGGGTGGAGTGGGCAAACATGGGTGGAGTGGGCAATCTCGGGTGGAGTGGGCAATCTTGGGTGGAGTGGGCAAGGCGGTGTCACATTAGCCACAAAGTGCAGAGTTGCCTGTGGAGTAGGCTAAAGGTTGTTGTCCCATTTGAGGCAGCAGTTCACTTGCGATAGTAACTTCTAGTTCTTGAGGTGTAACGTTATACAGTACAACTTGTACCGGATTTTGGTAGAACGTTCGTCACAAACACTCAGACACAACTTCTGAGCCCCAGACAGGGATTGAACCTGCCCTTCCACTGACAAGTCTGTCAATGGCAGATGTTTTATATCGGAGGGGCTAATTCGTCAATAGAATGATAAAAAGTGTATTTTGCCCCCTGCAAATTTTAGGCCTTTTTTTAGCCCCATTCTCGAAGATATTGGGGGGGGGGGGGGGGTTTAGCCCCCTTCTTAGAAATATTGGGGGGACTATAGTCCCCTAGCCTCCCGTTCCGCCACCCTTGGTCAATGGATCATGCAGTTGTGCCCTTGTGTGTTTCACCAAGAGTGTTCCTATGAAAATTAATGTTTTCCATTAAACTGGTGGGAGATCAATCAATCAGAATTTCTTCTGAATAAGGTATCAGTATATTTTTTGTAAATAAAGATGTAAACATTAGTTTCGTACATGCGCAGAACGGACTGTACGTCACCTTTAAATTTACCGAACAAGGAATGAAGCATGGCTGAGCGTTGCCATGACATAATAGGGTGTCACGTGTGCGAATTATCCAATCCAGAGGCGTAGGGAGATGTTTTGGGTTAGGGAAGGTAAATGTCGTCACGCCTTTGGCTCGCCGAACCGCTAGGGAGGTCTGGATTTTAGAGTCTCTGAAATGGCATTTCCTGTATTTTGAGAGGAAATTTAAGAGATTTCTGAAGATTATAAAATACCAATTAATTATACATCTTTGCTCTAAAAAAGGCTCTCGATCGCCAATAACAAACAAAAAAAATGCGAGGCCTCCAAAACGCACGCCTTGAAGCCCAAAAAGAAAGATTGGATGTTTTTTTGAGCCATCACACGTGTAAATTAGGGGGGCTGAGCCTCCCACTTCAGAATTTCAGGAAAGCTGCAGCCCCCCCGCCCCCCTTGCTTCTTATGCCGGTGCAATCAGAACTGACAAAATATATCAGTGTGCGAAAATAGAATATTAAATTATCTTTATGGTGATTTACCTGACGGCAAACTCCATCATAGCATAGCCGGCCATTGCTCATCGCTATGCGTTTGGAATCGTTTCGGTTTCTGTGGACTTCGCATACGTTATTCTTCTTGCAACATACGTAACAAGCGTCCTCGTCCTCTGAACACAGACAAGGTTGAAAAGACGGATGTATGGTTTCACAAAATGGCTTACATTCTCCATTCTTGTCGCATTTTCCGCTGCAATGAATACAAACAACAAGTAAATTCCAAACGCAGTCAGGTGAAGAATCAGAGTACTTTAACGCTACTTCGGCTAAAAGGGAAACTATACTGTATGTTTCCAGGTTATTCTATTTTCCTTTAAAGTCGGAAAAGTTCAATCTAAACTTATTAACATAACTTATTAACTAAACGTCCCTATACTTATTATGATTATTATTATTATCATTATCATCATTATCATTAACAAATAAAACATAAAGCTCCGTGCATATGTACTCTTATAAAGGTTCGTTTGACGTCATTTGAACACGAAAGAAGTTGAGTAGAGGCACGAGGCGATAGCCGAGTATACACGTCTTTGGTGTTCAAATCACGCCAAATATACCTTTATAAGAGTGCATATGCACAGGAGCGATATGTTTTATTTGTTTTATAAAATAAGAAGAGGAAAATCAAGCTAAAAGTAAGGTCGTTTTGAAATTTGGCGGGCTTTTCCGTCCAGCTGACGCCATTCTACGCCATTTTACGTCATTCATGATCTCTGTTCTTTTATAAATGCACGGAGCCCAGCCAATCAGAGCGTGCGTAGATGGCACCTTATTTTACTTGTTATTGTTATTATTATTATTATTATTATTGTAATTTCTACGTTTAATGATCAATAAATAAAGTTTACATTATTATTATTATTATTATTATTATTATTATTGTTATTATTATTATTATTATTATTACTGACCTTTCAATACAATCTGTGCCTTCGTGAGCAGGCAATGCTTTTGGACAAATGTCAGATTTGCCATCACAGAAGGAAGCTTTTCTGCAAAGCAACGGTTGTGCTGGAGAACACGGGGTGCTCTTATTGGAGAAACGACACTTGGAGCAACATTTCTTTTCAAAGTTACTACTAAAATAATATATTGATAAGAAAATTTAAGTGAGTAAAGAGTAACCATCTGAAAACAACATGCCACTTTGATATCCATGATCTTCCATTCCTTCACGTGTTGAAATCACTGACCTATATCAATGACTGAGAGTGATCACTGACCTATATCAACTGTTTCTCCACGTTTCTCTCTGACGAAGGGCCTTCGCTCGAAACGTTAGACTCCTACGTTCTCTGTTTCGGCAGTATATCTAACCTTACTATATTTCGATTGTTGTTTCAACACTGCCTGCGCAGCACGCTACTTTTATATATAACTGGACTGCAGGTCCTCTATATCAATGACTGAAAGAAAGTGATCACTGACCTATATATAACTGGACTGTGGGTGTCCTATATCAATGACTGAAAGAGAGTGATCACTGACCTATATATAACTGGACTGTGAGTCCCCTATATCAATGACTGAAAGAGAGTGATCACTGACCTATATATATAACTGGACTGCGAGTCCTCTATAACAGTGACTGAAAGAGAGTGATCACTGACCTATATATAACTGAGTTGGAAAAGCCGTAAAACAACTCTCAAATGGCAATTTACTGTTACAAGCGAAAAACAGAAGGGAAATACAAGCAAATACAGTCCGAAATTGTCAACTACATACTTCAAAGCTTTGTAAAGACTTATGCTTTAAGACTTATATTTATGCGTTATATGGAGATCAGTGGAAAAGACCCGTATTTCTGCCATCTCCGTTCAGTCACTTTTTTGGACAAGACCCGCAGTCCAGTTATATATAAGTCAATGGTTTATACATGTGCACATCACTGAACTATAAGAAGACTGGAACGATAACTCAGGGGGGGGGGGGGATTTTGAAGTCAGTGCCAGTCCCTTTGCAGGTAGCTCCCGTGCTTCAAGTTACTTAATTTTCATCCTGCCATATATTTTGTTTGGGACGATAACAAATTACTCCAAAACAACGGATTGAAATACATTGTTTTATACGTATGTTTTTAGAAATAGCATTGGCTTCAATTTGATACATAGTATAAGTTTCCTCGTTATTTTAAACTTTTTAAAATGTAGTAAATGTTCGACCATATTTCGCTGGGAAATAACACCAAGAAACTTGTTGTAGTTTTTCTGAGTTTTGAACTGAAATACTTAACGCTGAACGTTGGGCTTGTAACGTTCGGCAAACAAAATGGCAGTTGTTTTTATATTTTTTAAGTATTTCCCTTTTAGCTAAAGTCTTGAAGTTTCTATACCAAATAGCATTTTTCAATAGCTTCAGTTTCATATACAGCCCAACGTTCAGCGTTAAGTATTTCAGCTCAAAACTCAGAAAAACTAACATTTAAAGATTTTTAGCTTCATCCATTCATAGGGCCTGACTTATGGAGTTAGCGTTCCAGTTCACTTAGAGTTCAATGGTGCACATTTACCTGCATGTTGCACCCTTCACTAAGTCACACTCATTCGTACAACAGTCGTCTGCATTTGGGCCAGCGTCACATTTCTCGCCTTCCTCAATACGGAAGTTACCACAATATTGGCTCTTATCGGGTTCTGAAAGAAAAAAGGAAAGTCTCAGACATTCAAGTCCAGACGAACATAAACAACCTGAATTATTATATGGCTTGATAATATCCTGAGTTCTGATTGGTCAACGCACGGTCCGTAAAAAATGCGTATTCGGACCGCTGTCTGGGATGTTGATTTTGCTGGCGTGAATTTCTAAGGTTTTCACACTAATTTTGATACAATAAGTATCGAAAAACTTGAATAGCCATATAATAAACGATATATTAACCTCGTTTACTCGGTCTGTACGGGAAAATATCAGACCTCGGTCTTTTTTGTACCAACCTCGCCTGCGGCTCGGTCCGTAATGTCAAGACCTAGCCTCAGTCTGATATTTTCCCGTACAGACCTCGTTCTCGGTTAATAATCTCTTAGTAGGGACCTTAAGATGCTAGGACGACGACGGCCGCTAAAAAGCAACATAAGTTTTACAATTTAAAGAAGTAACGGTTAACTGACTATTATATTTGGTTATTACTTAATTTTAATGAGGGACGTTTAGTCTGATGAATACTGTCTATCTATCTACCTACCTACCTACCTACCTACCTACCTACCTACCTACCTACCTACCTACCTACCTACCTACCTACCTATCTATCTATCTATCTATCTATCTATCTGTCTGTCTGTCTGTCTGTCTGTCTGTCTGTCTGTCTGTCTGTCTGTCTGTCTGTCTGTCTGTCTGTCTGTCTGTCTGTCTGTCTGCCTGCCTGCCTGCCTGCCTGCCTGCCTGCCTGCCTGTCTGTCTGTATACTTATAGTATACAAGTCTTTAGCCTGCGTTGCGTCGCAGTGTACTGCACGGCACTGCACGGCACTGCACTGTCCTGTCCTGCATTTCATTACACCACACGATCCAACTGGCGTAATAACTTTACAAACCTTCAAAACAGAACGACTTCGCTTGAAGAACTGCCTTAACAGCTTTCTTACTACAACTTGAAAATTTCTAACAATTAAAAAAAGAATGAGTTCCCATGTTAATGTTAGAAAAGAGATACAGAAAGTTAGAGCTGCGTCCGATGCATCAATTTATTGATCAATTTTTTCTTTTTTTCTTTCTGGCAATCGATTACTGTTACCAATTGTCAGATCATCGACGACAGCTAAGCAAACTGTTTACGTTAATAATATTGTTCTTGATCAGCGTCGTCAGCTTTTCAGTTTAAATATAAAGACAGACTGTAAAAGTACTTGTCTTCTGTAAAATATAATGTAATAACCTTAACATTTTTGTAATAGCGACTATAGACGGTGTTGAGATTACTCTTGGGACTAAAAATTATTCATTCTATTTGTTTTGCAACTGTTGTTTTTTTTAGGCCTGCGCTAAACGTCGCACAATAGACGAATTCAGACGAATTTAATTGTTTGAATTTTATTCGACGAAACTTAAAGGTGACGTACAGTCCGTTCTGCGCATGACCGCAATGTGGTCCCCAAAACATGACATTCGTAGATAATTACATGAAGTACTCAGCAAAATGTCAACCGTTAGGACTTAGGAACAACATGGCAGAAAACCAAGCGATTCGGCGAGGATATCTCCTCGGATTTCTTTTATTTCTCCTGAAAATGTTTTGTTTTGGGTACAAGTAATGAATGGGAACCAAGAAAAGCTTACAATCTTGAATAAGGTATTAGTAATTTTTTTGTAAATAAAGATGTAAACATTAGTTTCGTACATGCGCAGAACGGACTGTACGTCACCTTTAAATTCGACGTACGAATTAAATTCCTCTGGGCAATTAAATTTGTCTGAGTCAGACGGATATTGCGACGATAATGCGTGTTCCAGTTACACGACGAATTATCGTCGCGTCGAATTAAATGTTTCTCTTCTGTCTGTGACAATTCGGCGCCATGTTTTCAAGCTCCACGAGTCCAAGTAAAAACAATTAAATTCGACTGAAATTCGACGTTTAACTCGACGTCGCATTTACGTCGCATTACCGACGAAGTTAATTCGAATTAAATTCGTCTATTGTGTGACGTTTAACGTACTGTAGGCCTTAGCGTTTTGTATGACATCATTATCGATAGGAAGAAGTAGAAAGAAGAGTAGGCCTGGGTAGGAGTATTGCTGTTTCAAGCAAAATGAGTCAAGTGGGTCCCAGAGAAAACCACTAATCTACAAGCTAGTGCTAATAACGGAAAATATTTACAAACTTATCTTACCTTGTTGTTTTCCTTTCTGCCAGAAACAGATGCTGGATACATAATATATTTCCCTCCACTTTCCGGTGCGCATTCCGAGTTTGATGCCACGTCATGTTCGCTGCCAAAATTGTGTCCTAAAACATGAAAAGTAAGATTAGTTCAAGTGTTTTGATTGGAAAAAGATACCATTTTCCTACAAAAGGTTATAGAGTGCAGAGCTTTGTTCTAATTTCTTGCATCTAGTTCTGTCTGTCTGTCCGTCTGTCTGTCTGTCTGTCTGTCTGTCTGTCTGTCTGTCTGTCTGTCTGTCTGCCAGCCAGCCAGCCAGTCAGTCAGTCCGTCCGTCCGTCCGTCCGTCCGTCAGTCAGTCAGTCAGTCAGTCAGTCAGTCAGTCAGTCAGTCAGTCAGTCAGTCAGTCAGTCAGTCAGTCAGTCAGTCAGTCAGTCAGTCAGTCAGTCAGTCAGTCAGTCAGTCAGTCTCTCTCTCTGTTTGTTTGTTTGTTTGTCTGTCTGTCTGTCTGTCTGTCTGTCTGTCTGTCTGTCTGTCTGTCTGTCTGTCTGTCTGTCTGTCTGTCTGTCTGTCTGTCTGTCTGTCTGTCTGTCTGTCTGTCTGTCTGTCTGTCTGTCTGTCTGTCTGTCTGTCTGTCTGTCTACCAGTCTGTCTGTCTGTAAATTTGTCTGTAAATCTGTCTGTGTGCCGTTTGTGTGTCAGTCTGTTGGCCTATCAGTCTGTTGATATGTCTATCTGTACGTATGTCGGTCTGTCAGCCTGTCTATCGGTCGGTTCGTCTGCCAGTCAGTCGGTCAGTCAATTTCAATAGTTAATTCTACAATATCATAACTGCTTACCGAGTTCTGTATTAAAGGCGTTGAATTATAGAAAAAAGAAAAGAAGAACAAAAATAAGTAAAATATAACTGCAGGCTATGAAACGAAAATTAAGTTTGTCTTATTTGAAAGAACACTTAAAATGATAGAGTAACATCTTTTGCAGTTTTTCGTTTCCTTGCTTCGTTCTTGAGATATTTCAGTTTGTTTGATATGCAAAGTAAATATTTTGACGTCACATGTGCATACTGAGTTCTCGGAGAAGGTTATATATCTTTGCTATTATCAAACCAAATTAATTTTAATGAAGCATGTGGATGTGTTTCGCCCACAACACTAAACATGTAGATCTTCAAGTGATTATTATATTTGATAATAGCAAAGATATAAAACTTCTTCGATAACTCATTACGCACGTTTCACGTCAAAATGTTTAATTTGCATATCAAACGAACTAAAATATCTCAAGAACGAAGCAAGGAAACGAAAAACTGCAAAATATGTTACTCTATCATTTTAAGTGTTCTTTCAAATAGTATGAAAATGATCATAAACATGATATTTGCCATCTCAAACTCTCACACTAACCATGCGCAGTAACTATATCAGCCTCTGTTGTCAGCAATTGAACGTCCCAATTAATAGTGCTGCTAAGTCCTGTGTTGTGCCACATTCCTCGATCACCTACATGTATTAAGAAGTAGTATAAGTACAGCATGCTCAGTGAACTCAATATAAGTTAAAATGTGGTAACTGGAACGATAACGCCCGAAAATTTCGTTAATATCGTTCCAGTTACCATATTTTAACTTACCTCGTGTAAACTAGCACTAGCTAACTGAGGATCTTATTAAATACAAATACAAATACATTGAGTTCACTGGTCATGCTATGCAAATTTGAAGTATTCAAGCTTAGCAATAGGTCATGCTATTGAAATTTATGATCAACGCTATTCAGCAATCAAGCAAAATATATATCCAGTAACGCAATAATTACGCTTTAAAAATGAATCGACCTAAAAGGCTTAGTAGTCAAGCTAGAGGTAGTAAAATATTCCATTCCATTCCATTCCATTACGTTACGTTGCGTTGCACAACAATACACTACACTACACTACACTACACTACACTGCGTTGCGTTGCATTACATTACATTACATTACATTACATTACAATTACATTACATTACAATTACATTACAATTACATTACAATTACATTACAATTACATTACAATCGCATTACATTGCTTATTGCACTGCATTGCTTATTGCATTGCATTGCATTGCATTACGTTACATTACGTTACATTGCATTGCATTGCATTACATTGCATTGCATTGCATTACGTGAATACATTTTGCTTGATGTCTGAATATCGTAGGAAATTTCAATTTGAATAGCATGGCCTGTTGCTATGCTTAGATCATTTAAATTTGCGGAGCAAGACCAGTTGCTAATGAAGTACAGTATGGTGTACAGGAAATATGATACTGTATGTACCATACCATACCATACCATACCATACAATACAATACCACGGTCACTTTACCTTGGCTACAGACACCGCCTCTGGAATCTTCATTAGAGTTAGCAACGTATGCCAGTCCAATGACGCCTTTGGCAAAATCTTGGTACGTGAATAAATGAGCCAAGCAAAACTTGCTCCAATCCGTTCTACTAAACTCCTAAAAACCCATTACACTTACTTTAGCAAAACAAAAAATAGGCATGCAGTGCATGAACGTGCCTAGTGCCGCTACAATACTACATGTATTTGAATTGTTAACATAGAGCAGAGTTAACAGCTAATGTCACAGTAAATAGCTAACAGTGTTAACAGCTAACACAATTAAACAACTAACTGTACTGTACTGTACTGTACTGTACTGTACTGTACTGTACTGTACTGAGCTGTACGGTACTGTACTGAGCTGTACTGTAATGTACTGTACTGCACTGTACATGGCATTATGTGTGGCTATTAGTAAAGTATGCAGTATAGCGGCTGTTTACATGAGCAGTGCTAGCCTGATTAACCGGGCTCATCTCGTGTCACAAAATTCTTTCCTCGGGCATAAGAGGAGATTTGAATTGTCATTAGGATTTGTTTGCATCTGAACTAAACCAATTCTTCTTTGCATATTTAGTTTATCTGTTTATGTGAGTTGAAGAACCACAGTAAGAGGGCTAGCCCGGCTCAGGTAAACAGACATTAGAGACATTTAGTTTGACGTTTGTTTCTTTTACGGCTAACGTCTAACCGCTGCCAGACGTTTGAGGTTACACGTTTGCGGTTTCAGGTACACGTTTTTGACGGCAAAAGGTCGGTTTTCACGTAAGTCATTTACGTTTGCAATTCACTGTTTGGATTTTGCATTATCTCACGTATAAATGCTTCTGGTATACAACTTAAGTATTTTTCTTTGATTTGCTATGAATTTTAAGAGCAAGGAGGGAAGATTTTTGCCTTCTCGTTGTTTAAAGCACGAACACTGTATATGACAAGAAAATCAACATGGCGGATTCAATATATCACTCAACTGGTCCAATTAAAATAGAAAACCTATTTGTTTCTTCTTGTGTAACAAGAAGATAGCTATTTATTAGCTTTGGATTACTTCTTTTATTTTTTATTGGCATATAGTTTCTTTTTCTGCAGTTAATGCAAACTTTACATTATAATTACAGTGGTTTCAAACTAAATGTACTAATTGTCCCAAACTTCTAACACCAAACGGCAAACCGCAAACTGGAGTTTGCAGTTTGAGGTAAACGAAGAACTAAAGGTCTCTAATATTAACTAACTAAGAACTAACCTCAAGCAATGCTTTGATCTCCCAGGCTCTGTTAATATAAGCACGGTTATATCGAGTAGAAGATGTCTCGTCATGTATTATAGTCTATGTTAATCAAAATGAAAACATCAGACAAGGTTTAAATTACAATGGGCTTGTCTCACCCTCCCACGTGACCCTGATCTCTGCCTTATTGTGATTGGTCGGTTAGCGCTTGAGGGCAAAACATTTTGCTTTCAAATCTATAATTGACCAATCGCAGTAAGGAAGAGGTCAGGGTCACGCGGGGGGTGAGACAAGCCCATTGAACAACGCAATTTACGAAATCACTACAACTACACGCGTAAAAATCTCGCAAGTTGTTACAGCATTGTTGCCTGAACAATGCTGTAACAACTTGTTGACATATGTGAACAACATTGATAAATGAACAACGTTGTTCATCATTGTTTCAACAAGTTGTTACAGCTTGATGAAACAACAACCGTTGTTCACGCATGTTGTAACAACCGAAGAACGTGTTGAGACATCAACCATGTTCACCACTGTTGTAACATTGTTGTTCATCATTGTTATTTCGTCATGCTGTTACAACATGTTGTATCATGTGCAAACAACGTTGTTGGCTATAAAATTGTGCTGTTGGAACAACTTGTTCATGACTGTTGATTTATCCGTGAACAAGTTGTTCGAACCATAAGTGCATGAACAACTTGTTGACAACTTGTTCACGGCGAGCAGCACAATATTGTTCACGGCGAGCAGCAAACATTGTTCACGCCTGTTGACAACCGTAAACAAGTTGTGCGTTTTTACGCGTGTACCAGAATGCTTTGCCAGTATTCTAGGGTTTCGGCTAAAAGGGATGA
Source organism: Paragorgia papillata (assembly GCA_035771165.1). Taxonomy (NCBI): domain Eukaryota; kingdom Metazoa; phylum Cnidaria; class Anthozoa; order Scleralcyonacea; family Coralliidae; genus Paragorgia; species Paragorgia papillata. The sequence goes on from JAWNZC010000238.1 coordinate 2,826,753, forward strand.
CCCAAAGTGACCCGTCCAGTCCTTACGTAGCCTCCCCCGCAGTCGTTCTTGGGGAGACGGTAACCCAACGACTGCGGGGGGAGGCTAGTCCTTTCGTGGCTTTTCTAAAATATGTCGTCAAATTTGTTTTTTCCAAATTTGTCGTCAAGTTTCAGTGAGTCTCAAGATGGCCCCCTTTCTGAAATCCTTTCAAAATTAAAATACTTAGTAAAACATCTTAATTAAACCAAGTTCGGAACATAGGTTAATGAATTATTATATATGAGTACGTATGGCCTGTTACACTTGCATTAGACAGAGTAAAACAATAAAGGGGCCGTTTTTTAGCCAGCTCAAGCAGGAATGGGTTAATCATTTGTTAACCAATTGCTGCCTAGGATGTATGTGGGTTCTAACTTTGACAAGTAAAATCTTCTGGGCATTAGAGAGAGTAAAATAAAGAAGCCGTTTTTGGTTAGCTCAGGTGGGAATACGTTAATCACTTGTTAATGTTGAGCAGACATAAAAAACTATACAAACCTTTTTTATTACAAATCCATAACCTTTGTAACTATCACGTTTATCTGCAGACCAATCAGTAGTTCTAAACAACTCGTCAACACGATTAATCACACCTACCTAGTAAATGAAGATTGAGGATGATTTCAAAAGACTTACTGATATAAGAATTTACACAAAAACCCAGTAAAACAAGCTTACTGATTGGTTAAAGTGTTTATGAAACAAAAATTAAGTCTAATCTTATTTGAAAGAACACTTAGGGGGGCTTTCCATTTACACGGTTAGACCGGTCAGTTCGGTTAAATGGAACACGATTCGTTTGATACTTAGCCGGTCAGACTGGAAAATTTGGTCCTAATCAAAAGAAAGTCCATTCTGGCCGGACTGATCGGTCTAACCTTGTCAATTGGAAAGCGCCCTTATAGTCAGTTTCAGCTTGCTTTTGAAATTCGTTTGTCAACATTCGTTGGAAGGTTGGGAACTTGGTACGGAAGTTCGTTGGGAAGTTCGTTGTGAAGTTCGTCGTGAAGTTCGAATTTAATAAGCTTTGAATTGAATTCCTTTGGTAAAATCACGGAGAAGAAGATTATTTGTTGTATAGAATATAATAATAGATATTTGGTTAAGCAGAAACAAATTGCCGACTTAAATTTGTATCTACCTCGCAACGTACAGTAGTTCGGAACATTGCAACGTAAGTTCGGAATGTTCATTTCAATTATACGTATCGGATTTCAAAAGCAAACTGAAACGGACTATAAAGTGCACATGAAGCAAAACATTTTATGTGTTGTTTTACTGATCCAATACTTCTAAAATCTGTATTCGGCTATTTACGTGGGTTATTTACAATTTATATACTTTTATTTGCTATTACCCTTTAAATACGATTTTTCTCATTGGCCGGAAACTCTTTATCACACTAGAGTTTATGAAAGAAATAGCGAATAATACATGGACGTGCGGAAAAATGAAATTTATTTTGAGTAAAGTATTTTGAGTAGGTTTTTTCGTTTCTTTTTGCTGTACGAGTTGTCGTAAGTTTAACTCAGAGAAAAACTCTGAGCTCCAGACGGGACTCGAACCCACAACCTTCCGGTTTGACTAGTTCCCAGGTATTAATATCGAAAACAACCTCGGTCTACCATCTGAGTTCCAGTGGATCAATGGTGAGAGCGTCCGGCTGGCATTCGGAAGGTTGAGGGTTCGAGTCCCGTCTGGAGCTCAGAGTTTTTCTCTGAGTTTAACCTACGACAGCTTGTACAGCAAAAACAAACGAAGAACTTTACCAACTCAAGCTGAAAACACTAATAACGTACAAAAAACATTTACTGAAAATAAACTGACACAATGCGACTTGTAGCCCAACAAGTACTTGTGACACACGTACGGTTTGACTAGTTCCCAGGCGTATAAATATCGAAAACAACCTCGGTTTACCATCTGAGTTCCAGTGGCTCAATGGTGAGAGCGTCCGGCTGGCATTGGGAAGGTTGTGGGTTCGAGTCCCGTCTGGAGCTCAGAGTTTTTCTCTGAGTTTAACTTACGACAGCTTGTAAGTACAGCAAAAACAAACGAAAAAACTTTACCAACTTCAATCTGTCTCGAGCCCATAGTCTCTCTGCTTTTTTCAAAAAGCGGAGAGACTACAGGCTCGAGATTGCCGCCATCTTTGTTCGGTCATTTTTGTTTTGGACAGAACCCGCAGTCCAGTTAATCATACAGGTCAGTGAGCGCAACCCCCCAACCCCCCTCCAAAGATCCGACAGTGGGGAGGTTAAGCCCGACTTCCGATGCGAATACCAATACCGATATTCTACACTTCCACTTCCGATTCGTTGTCATATTCAAAATCCGATAAGCTTGCTAATTCGAATACTGAAACTGTGAAACATGGCAGGTAATATAAACCTCGAGGACGTCTTACTTCTGCAAGCATCTGATGATGACATTATAGACGAGGAAGAGCTTCTTCTCGCCCTAGAGCTAAAAAAATTAGAGCGACCCATCTTCGGTCTGCATCATCCCATCAAACTGACTCCCGAAATTCGGTCTACTTCGGAAGTGTTGACTACCGAAATCCCATACGCCGTCGTGATATGATCTACTGCGCATGATCACAACCGTATTCAGTATATATTGGTACTCGCATCGGAAGTCGAACTTAACCTCGCCAGTGAAATACGCTGTTGGTACATGTACTTTACCATAGAGTAGGTTGTCTTGCTCCTGCTACTTTGCCCGATGTTTTTGAAGTAGTGTTGGTCTGCCACCAGCACCAGAGGACAATTCAGCTTGATTTTAGTATCAGGGCGTTCCCCAGTAGCTCTACGGTTACGTTCACGATCTAAAACAGACATTTTACTAATAAGACACACATATCGTATATCACTCACTGATCTCTATACAACTGGATTGCTCATCCTTTATGGTCAGCAGTAAATATTTTGAAGCCACTGGCGGCCATATTGATACTCCAGGTCCAGTGTACCTTGCGGGAGTAGCAGCGCCGGATTTAGGACTGTGGAGGCCACTGGGCGGTCACTGACCAGCACAATATATCAATTCTATTTCTGCTAAGTTACATAGTCATATTTTTTTGAATAAGATGTAGGTAATTGGACTGACACTGGGGTTATATAATGTAGATGAATAAAATTTGCAAAGAATGCGGTATATGGTCGACTGCGTCTCGTGGGCCACTTTTTTATTCTTACCACATTGTGACGTCATCTGTGCATCTATAACTGAACAGACAACGGCAAAATGGAATCTATTTGTTAAATTGATACCTGGAAAATAAACACCGTAGCTTGTCGGCTTATATTGCGATAATTTCACGCTGTAAAGAAGACGGGAAAAGCCATTCTAGACGTTCAAATTTTGAATAAATCACTTGGTTGCCCCTTAGGATGTATTGTGAGTTAATTTATTATTGAGTCGGTTTTCTTTGTTCTTCCGAGGTCTTTATATCGCATAAAGCCCTTGAATAATAATTAGAAACGAAATGAAGAAAAAAACAAGGAAAATTTTTGTCCAAGGTGCAAAAAAAAGACAAAACTTTGTTGGAAAACCTCCTCAATAATAAATTAAGTCCTCGAACGTCGGGATGTATGCGATATAAAGACCTCGGACGCTGCGCGTCCTCGCCTCTTTATATAGCATACATCCCTCGTTCTCGGGATTTATCTATTACTCAGAAAATTACAGCTTCTCTACAGAAATTTCTGGTCACGAATCCTTTTGAGTGAAGCACATTGGAACAATACGCCTGGGTCAGGCATTCACTCGCCTCATGATCTCAGTTTCGCAAAGCCTATCGGGACCGGATGATGCAATAATTGCCAATCTTCGACGTACACAAAAAAATAACACAGAACGGAGCCGAAACCTAGACTCGACTACCACAGGTAGCCCGAGTAACAAGTTGTAACAGGCCTGTAGAGAACATATATAGGGTTCCGATATCTTGTAGTTTTGTCATCGCGCGTCTGACTTTAATATAACACGCGCGATGTCCCGCTTCCAAGCAATCATATATGGTCAGGCCTGCAAAACGACCAAACTTTACGGGTTAACAACCAAGCTTCATTCCTTAATACGTGTACACGTAACTTACTGGGAACATCTGTTGTTGTTTCTTGTTTTGCTGAATCCACTCCACATAATCTTCCACTTTGTGTGTGATTTCTTAAATAGAAAACATAAATCAATATTGAGCTTTTGCACGTATTCCCAAGCTGGGTGGCAATTGGGTCAGCAACTTGCAAACGCTTTACCACGATTACTCGATAGGTTGCTTGAAATATCGGCTTCAAACATCGAACAACACATACATGTGATGTAGTATGTACTTGAAGTTATATACCTAACTTTATGTCGAATTTCGCATTATCCAAAGTTTGGCATTTAAAACGATTTTTCATAGAGCAACCCGTCGATCAATCGTGATAAAGTGTTTGCAAGTTGCTGATTGAATCCGCCAATCAAAATTGCAATGTTGCGTATCAATATCGCAAAGCTGTACGCAAGAGAACATCCGGTTTGACTGTATAGATTACCCTGCAAATGTCATATTCCAGATTACATCAGAGTCACGATAAGCAATCATCTTGTTTGAAGTGTCACCACCAACATGACCTACAGCAGGCTAAGAAAAAAATATATTAAAACATAGGTACGCACTCTACATGCGTCTACAGATTTAAAGGTGCTTCGTGTTACATGGTGCAATTTTTTCGTCAAACCGCAATGGTTTGTGAACCAAAGCGGGAAGCGAGACACGTTTCACGAGGAGCGTTACACTGTGCAGATGTGTATATGGTTTGTGAAATTTAAAGAATAAAGGATAAAGGACTGGGGGGCTAATCATCCTTACTAGCAGCCAGCAGCTGAATTGCGAAGGACGCAGATCAACGTGGCCGTGTCGAGGCATAACAAAGGTGCACCAGGCTGTCGCCATACGACACAGTTCAGACCACGAATCACAGCTAAGATGTTAGGTGTTCATTTTATGGAGGGAGGAAAACCGGAGAACCCAGCGAAAAACCCTCGAAGCACAGGAGATCAACTACAACTCTACTAACATGAGTTCCAAGCTCGACAACGGGGTGATTCCCAAGCGGTCACCCAATGCCATCCAAGCACTAACCTCGTCTAAACCGGGCTTAACATTTTGGTGATGCTCCCCGAATTTGTCACGCAACGGCGTTCAGTGTAGGTGGCTGACATAATCTTAATTATGCTTCTCGGCCGCCGCGCGAAACTCGTAAGACCCTGAGAACGAGTTTACCAGTCGCTTGTCATATCAAGCGTCTGGGCGACCTGTGGCTTGACAAAACATAGTCAGGAATAGAAACATCCGGGAAAAAAAGATTTTTTTAAAATATAAAAGAAAAAATCTTGCACCGTATCTAAATGTTTAATTTATTCAAATATAAGCCGCACCGAGCTGTACAAAGTGTTTGACGTTAGATTTTGGAAAGAAGTTGCAGTATATAGAATTTATACCGAAACTTAATATTATTATTAAAATTACTCACTGTTATTAATATTAAAATTACATCATTTATACCTCAACGTGATAAGTGTCATTCTCAATTTCAATAGCTGCTGTTAGAAGATTCCCATTGACTTGGGCAGACACAAATGAACTTTTTTCCTGACCTGAAGAAAGGTATAGGGACTATCCGTTTACTTTGCACACATAAGAAAATGAGAGGGACTATAAAGGATACATAACAATAAAGACTTAAGCCCCGCACAGACGACCAAGTTTTTCTTGACAAGTTCCTTGGTAACTTTCCTTGCTCGTGTGTACGATGAACACGTTTTTTCCCAACAATTTTCCTTGACAAGTTATAATTGCTCGTGTGTACGGTTGGACAAGTTTTCCTTGAGTCACAGTAATGATCGCGTAATAAGCTTAAGAGATGATCTTGTCAAGTTTTCCTTGACGACTATACACACGAACAAATTTCCTTGTTCAAAAGCTGGCATGACCAGCTTTTGAACAGGAAAAACTTGTCAATTTGTGTCGTGCACACGACACCCAGTGGGTTTGCCAAAACTGTCAATCCGAATCCGATCCGATCCGAAGCCAAAAAATCGTAGTCCGATCAAAATCCGATCCGAGAAAAAAAGAACAAAATCCGAACGATAAAAGTTTAGTCCGAATCCGATCGGATTTGCACACCTCTAGTGCCTATGCAACGAAAAATTAAGTTTGAAATAAACTGTTGTTTTTGAAAATAGTCTTAAAATGATAAAGTTTTGCGTTTACACCTCATTCATACCTCACCTCGTTCTTAAGATATTAAGATCTGTCTGATCATAGTTAATAGAAAATATACATGGTTTGGAAACCCGGCAAACTTCAAAGCGGTTAACAATCAAGCTACGATTCATGTTGAAAGGTACATGAAGGTGCCAAATCCTTTGTTTTAGGTTTATTAATAATATATTTAAACAGTACGGTTGAGTGATTGAACCCAAACGTTGCTATTGGACGATTGTTCATTATAATACAGAAAACACAATATGTTCAGTAACCGTGAAAGTGCACAAATTTCCATAAACCTGAACAAAAACATAAAACAATGACTTTTGTTGAGCTTCCAAACCATGTATATTTGCTATTAACTACGCGGTTTGATATGTACATTGTCATACTTATGACATCACGTTGCATAACTTATTGAAAAAGCTTGTGTGTAAGTAGTGTCAAAAGGCCGATCCTGGCTCATTGAGTAATGGCCACCAATTGTTTACTAAAACTTTGACTTCCAGATTTCTGGGACCCCCTCCTGAATTTTTTAAAGATGGCTGCCAAGTTTTTTTTCCAAGATGGTTGCCGATCCTGGGACATATGGAATTTTTGAAAAGCTTACCCACCCCCTTCTAAAAAAAAAGGTTCGCGACCCCCTCCTGGATTTTTTAAAGATGGCCGCCAAGTTTTTGGGTTTGGGGGGTTTGGAATTTTTTTAAAGATGGTTGACAAAATTTTTAAAATTGTTCTGTTTATGTTTTAAATTTGGATAAAATAAAAAAATGCCAAGAAAAACCAATCAAGTGTTACAACCTGACCACAATAGGTCCTGGTTTTCCTGCGAAGACTGTAATTTTGAAGTAAAAACAAAAACAGCACTAAGGTTGCATAACAAGGTTGTTCATGGGGGGGGAAAAAATAGACCTAATACAGATTTGTACTGTTTGTCTAAAAACATTTAAAACAGAAAAGGAACTACTTACCCATTTAAAAATTCATGAAAAAATACTAAAAAGTAAAAACTATACTACTAACCCAAAACAAAGGTATCCAAATTCCTAAATCCATTCCACAAAAATTTGTATTCTTTTTGAATACAACTTTTGAACTTAACTTATCAAGCCTTGTAATGTCCAATCGCCAAAGTACTAATTTTGTCATCCAGTATAATTCTTTTGTCGTCCTCAGAATTCAAGGCTATCTTATTTACATGGATGGTGTGGATGGTATGGTTTGTACTTCTAAAAGTGTTCATTCCTCTTAACAAGTTTTTGCTAGAAAACAAACATTCCACATAATCATCAAATTTGATATTGTTGTTGATGACAGCCTTTGATATACCTTTACACCTTTTGGTCTCATTACACTCCCATAACCCAGTTACAGGATTTCTTTTTCTGGCCATTTTGATCGCATATAATTTTGATCTTAGAGCTGCAAATTTTGAGATTTGATCAGCACCAGTTTCTGATTTCATCATACCAAGGACTTTCATATTCTCTCTTTTGATACCACTTGGATGGTTTTCTGGAAAATTTGACGTATCAAACATTGTTGGAACATCTGGCAAAATATCAACAAAGAAGTCATCAGTTCCGATAGCATAACACAAGGAGTCTGTGTCTGTAAACAACAACTTTGATCGATCCCCATATTTTGACTTTACATAATTGTAGTGGAAGTCATACATTGTAATCTTACTCTTGTCAAGTATTGCAGCTCCCATATATATGGGCTTGTTTAGTTTGACTCTTGTCTTCCTCATATGCACAGCTCCCAGGTTTTCTGTAAATATACTGATGCCTTTGTAATGTGGTTTTTTTGCAAGTTTTTCAACCTGGTCTTCAAATGACACCAGTCTGACATCAATACGGTTTCTGACATTTTCCATGGTCTTTCCATATGGAGCATTATTCATTAATTTGTAGAAGTCTTTTTCAAAGTCATTCTTAGCTGCTGTTCTTAATTTTGTATTTAACATAATGTACGGCTCCATCCAAGCTTTTTCAGTAAATGAAACCGCGCGATGAATTTTTGTTAATTTCAAACCATGCTCCAAAATCTGATCAAGGGCTTCATAATGTACCACATAATTTTCCTTATCATTCAAATTTGGTACCAACTTTTCAACCTTGTCAACCAACAACCTTTCAGCAGCAAATGGCATCTCATTATGCAGGTCATGGAGTTCTTCTGGATATTTTAAATCGACTTCTAAAAAACAACCCCTACCCTCCATTTTCAAATATTTTTTCCAGTCCTGCAACTCTTCTTTTGGAATCCACTCGAAACCACCGACTGGCAATGGTTGTACCATTGAATGACCATACAAGTTGTTCTTATCCAAATATGGGATGTAAACACTTTCTTTTGTGGAGTCATATTCCTCCATATACTTATTGTTGGCTTCTGCATATCTGTGGGTAATGGTTGAAATCCCACCGCGAATTCCTTTCTCAATCATGAGGTACATATCTGGATCTGTTAGTAGTTCCAACTTTTGACCCGTCATTTTTAACAAGGCATCCCAAGCCAATCCTGGAGTTGTGTAGTGCCACATTGGGTCAAGTTTGTATGTTTCTTTACACATCTTTCGAAAACTTTGGATTACATCTGAGAGTCCCAACACATCTGTTTTCAAGTATAGTTCCATGTAATCCTTTAAAGTCTTGCATTTAAACTTGTTCCAAACTTTTTTACCATGTTCATAATCTTCGGCACTGACATTTTTGCCTGTAAGTCTGGAATGGAACTCCTTGTGTGGTGGATATTCTGTACAGTCCAACTTTTTTCGGTTGTTTAGAAACTCATATGGGAACACACCCTTTCTTTTTAACAGGTCAACATTTTCCTTTGGGTAATCTTTGAAACCATTCTCAGTGTAATGGAACTCGTTATTTGGTAGGTTTGATGTCAGTGTAGCCAAAGAACTTGACATAAATTTTAACGAGTCCAAGAATCGTAATTCTAGGGGTACCCACTTCTTTTTTAACTCTCCTGTTTTTGGGTCTGTTTTCATACCACCATCCATCCAAAATGTTTTGTTAACACTGATGTACTCCTCTTCGGTTTTTGCGATGCAACCCAGTTTGCCATTTGACACACCCAAATATTTTGAAATTAGATGACTGTCGTAACCACTAAAATTATGGAAGAGGACTGGTATATGTTTGGCACTTGACATTAAATAATTACAGTCGTTGTGTGCAGCACCTCTATACCTTCCATTTAAATGGTCATGATCTCTGACTTTAGATTTTGGTGTGTTTTTGTTGGCTTTCCAAAGACTTTTTGGGTCCAAATCTTTTGGATTTTTTTGTACAAACACACCACCACAAACATAACAAGTCGTTGCATTTTGAAAGTTTGTTTCATTTTCAGCTGTCATAATAATTTTTTTTGGAGTTTTCAAATATGTGTTCCAAATCTTTTTTGCTTCCATTTCCAACTTTTCAACAAACATTTGACCAATGTCCTCAAAATCATGTTGTTTGGTGTAACTGACATACTTTCCTGGATAAATTTTTGGATCAGAACAAATAATGTTGAATCCATAGCTGATTGGGATGTGTTCTTGATATTTTTGAGTGTAACTTTTGGACTCGTCATTATTTTGAGTTTTTAAAGTTTCCAACTCGCACTCAAAGTCACCTACAATGATGAATGGCACATCTTGAGTTTTCTTGAAATCCTTTCCAGACCATCCCATGATGTCATCCACACCTTTTTCTGGATATTCTTGGATCTGTGCGTCATGAGTCCTACAAATGGTCGCATGTTCATTCATGATTTTTTCTGTCTCAAAAGGGTTTAAACAGAAGTCGCAGAAGAACTTTTTGTGTTGATGATTGTCATTTTGATCTGTTAACAACTTGCTTTTGTCCTTTACACAACTAAAATGATCATTCCACCAAAACAGGTTGATCCTCTTGTCATGTTCAGATCTGCTAACTTGCATTTGAAAAACTTTTTTAATTTCATCATCATAGCTTAACACATTGACACCTATTTTGTTGTACTGTTCAAACTTGGATATTTCTTTAATTTTGATAGGAAATGACAAACCACTGACGTCATAATTTTCAACCATTAGTTTTATGGATATTGGCAACCTTTCCAAGTTTTTGGTGTTTGATTCTTTTTCCAAAGTTTCAGCAATGGCAACTGCGTATAGGAAACACAGATCATCCTTGACATTTTGTGGGTTGATGATTGCCTTTTTGTCTCTGATGAATTTTGGGAGTTGCTGGTACTTTTTACCATTTAAAGGCTTGTACTTGGTTATTGAGATGTGGAGTTTTTCAACCGACCTTATTGACCAACCCGAACCTTGTTTTTGATGTTTGGCCAAATTTTCTAACATCTCCTGTTTTGATATTTTGTACAGCTCCGTAACATCTTCCTGGGTTGTCATGGCTTTCATGGTTGAAGTAAAGTAAAATAAGTCCACTTCTTCAAGGCTTTCAACATAGTCGTAATGAACAAGTTTACAGATTAGGGTTGTCTTGACTTTTTTGGAATTCTCAATCCCATTAATTAATCTTTCAACCCCAGCTGTGGTTTGTTCCAAAAATACGACTGGATTTCTGTAGTTTTGACCTGAGATTTCATACAGAGCTGCCTTTCCATTTACAAAGTTTTTGATTATAATTGGTTCCGTTTGTCTAACTTTTTTGTTAGCCCTTGTCCGGCGTTTAAAAATCTTTGATAGTTTGTTGCCAACAACTTGCCTAGTTTTTTTAAGTTTTTTACCAGTTCCCAACCACTTGTTGTCCCACTTAATTTTGTCCTGTCTTGCCTCTTCTTGTTTGATCTCTCTCGCCCATTTTGCTCGTTCCTTTGTCTGTAATTTTTTTTCTGTTTTTTGTTGAAATTTTTTCAGATCATCTTGGAGTCTATCTTGCTGATTAACGAGTTTTTGCTCCTGTTTTGACTCCTTCTCCTTTTGTTTTTCTTGGAGCTTGGCAAGTCTTTCGGGATTAAAAGGTTTCATTTCCTTGTCCCGTTGCAACTGCCTTTGCTTTCTCAATCGAGCATTTTCGCGAATTTTTAATAACTTTGGATCATTCGTAAACTTTGTCATGATGCTATTTATTATGGTATGAAATTTTTCTTTAAATATAAATGAATAGAATTAATGAAAATATTAATTATGTTGACGAAAGAATTGTTGGGTTGGTAAACAAAGTTTCGTTATGGGCTGTTTTTTTGGTTGCGGTTATTATTTTAAATTTTCTTCTGGTTAGTATAATATTACTTTTGTAAAAAACTTCATTAAAAAATTACTATCCAACAAAGGATAGTAATTTTAAAAAAAGTATGACAAAGTTTACAACTTTTGGGACAGAAATGAAACCTAATAACAGTCGGTTACTGTTTATTAGTGTGGATTTTGGAAAATTAACGACTTATTGACCAAAATTTTCCTTCAAACCAAACTTCCTTATTATTTTTGATACAGTATGGGATAAAACTTGGGTTTTTATGCAAACATAGGCCAGCGTTGTAAATGCTTGGAAACTCAATTATGTCGTTGTTACCATCTGTAGAGGTAAATGTAATTTTGACTGGTGTTTTGATTGCATTTCTGTGGTGCTTGTCGTAAACTTCGTTTTTGACTAGTGGTATTTTAAGTTTCTCGCAGATGGTTTTTAAGTTTTGTTTGTGGGATCCTTTGATACCAAGTTTTTTACCAATTTGTCTTAATTCTTTAAGAGATGTTAGTGGAAAATTTTCTTCCCTAATTGTTTGAAGTCTTTTGTTTGCACTTGTTCTTAGCCCCATTCGAATTTGAAAAAGTTTTTTGAGTTCTTCTAGTTTTTTTTGACAATCGGTTTCAAGTTCTTCTTCTTCTTTTTCTTGTAAATATTTTTTAATGCTTTCAGGTGATGATGTTGTCATTTATTACATAGTGGTTTCTTTTTAAATTTCTTATTTTTTAAAAATAAGAGATTTTTTTTAAAATTTCAATAATAATGTTCATTTCTAACATCATTGTGCACCCAACGATCTTTTTCATTTTGTACCCATTTTTCCCTAAGAAGTGTGTTACGTTTTGTCCTCCGCTGTTTCCGAAGTTGTTGCCACCAATTTTGAATTTTCGTTAATATTATCATTTATTTCATTTGTTTTTAAAGATTCTAAAGATGTTGATTTTTTACAACTTGGTACCTTTGTATAATTTTTTACTGTTTTGTTTGTCCAACCTATTTGCAAATTTCCTTCCATGGTTAGGTCATCTCTGCCAAAACTTAGGCCCAACTGGAATCCTTTTTTTGAAATATGATTTTTGTTAAGTTTTTCTTTCTGTTTTGACTTTGAGTTGCCCATTTGTGTTTATTTTCTGGTTACGAGCCAATATTTACCATCATATGGAACATGTTTTTTGTTAAAAATATAGGATCTAATGCTGTCTGAACATTTTTTATCAAGTGCCAGGGCTGCCTTACCCATGCTAGAAAATTTAATTATTTCCCTCACAAATGGGACCACCGCTGTAAACAAAACTTTGACAGGTATTTTATCATTTGTTGGCCATGATTTAAATGGTACAAAAGGTAATCCAAATTTGTAACAAAGTGTTTTGTTGTTAAGATTAGTTGGATTTGGTATTCCCAATTCGGTTGCTATTTCAAACAACTTTTGTCTTGGAATTGGTGTGGGTTGTATGAGCTTAGACATTTCCAAATTAAAACCATTAAGTTTATACTGCAAAAGTTCAATTTCATTTTCTAACACTTCATCATGGTATCTGCTTTGTGTAGGTATCGATCGACTAATATTCCAAAGTTTACCATTATGCTCAACTGGTTTTTTGTTGTTGAAATGGTAGTCGATGGTTTGTTGGTTTTTTTGAATAGCGTTACCAGCATCAGCCATACTTGGAAAAATTATTTCTTTAGTTCCACCAACCTCTTTGAATGTTATTTTAACAGAAACCCAATCATAAAAATCTGGGTTACCCATGTTTTCATATGTTTGGTGTGGAATTTTAAGCATTTCTAAAATTGTTTTCCGTGTTAACTTTTCAATATCTGTTATCCCATTTTCAAAAGCCAAAATTTGTAATTCTGCTTTTGATAAATAATCTGGGTCCAATTTTGGGGTATAAAGTTTTTCCAATTTTTCATGTAACTTTTCTTTTAGAAGTTCGGCTTCAAATTTTAACATTTCTTTGATTCCCATTTATTGTTATTTTTAAAAACCATTCTTTTAAATTCAATTTTTCCTAACTTACCAAAAATTAGGAAAAAAGTAAAATTTTAAGCAATATTAGTTCAACTGTCACTGGGATCAACAGAACTGCCACCATTGAAATTTTCATCAATATTTTCATCATTTTGTACTGTAACATCTTTTTTATTTAAAGTTCCTCCCTTGTCCCACACATGTTTTGCAATAATGATACCACCCGTCAGCAAACCAATCATCGGAATATATGGCGAAATTTTTCTGACCATACATTTAACGTCATCACAGAAAAGTTTGTTTGAAGATAATTCCGCATCCAGTTTTTCATCATTTTGTACCAACTCCAACTGCTCCATCAACTCTGAAAATTTGGTAACAAGAGTCTCAGTTAACAGAGATGTCGTTTTTTCAAGTTGGACCCTATCATAATTTTGTTTAATTTTTTCAAGTTGACCCATTGAGGCCTTTTTTAGATATGCTTCCGAATATTTGATTTCCTTTGCAAAGGATAGGCGGATCAAGTTTTCCCTAAGATTTAAATCTTGCGATTCTTCTGGTTCTTCCATTTTTGCATATTCTGAATTCATTTATATATGTTTATTTTTTATAATTTTTGTATTCTGTGTAAACAAAATATGTCAAACCTATTGCAAGGACCCACAAATTCTTTGCCAACCATGCTAATCCTTTTGCTCCCCATGATAATGCAGTTGCCAATATGCTAAGAATTGGTGCTATTATAGGCCAAGCAGCTTTCGCAAGTTTTGCCAATGCTTTACCAAGTGCTCCTGTTGCCTTTGCTGTCGTTACAACAGCAGCTTTTCCAGCTAGTGCAACAGTTGTAATAATCCCAGCTATGGAAATGGCAATAGCGGCCGAAACACCCATGTTTTGTTTAGCCCAATCTTTAAATTTTTCAAATCTGGTTATGACATGATCTTCTATCATTTGTTCTGTTGCTTTTTCCTTTGGTTTTTCATTATTTAACATCCTCATTTCTTCAGCTTTTACCTTGCACACATTTGACATACCTTTGTAAAATTCTTTTACAGTTGGGTTTTGTTCTGTGGCAGCTTTGTCAGTGTAAAGTTCTTGGTTGGCTTCAGCAGCAACTTTGTTACCTTCTATGAATTCCCACCTGTCCCGCCCAGATAGCTGATTAATTTGAACAGATTTGTCTTTTACTGTGCCAAAAAGATTACTAAGATTGCTGTCAAATTCATTTTCCTTTGCATTTGCAAACAAGGCATCCATCAATATTGTCGCTTGGTCACCTAAATCCCTGGCAACCCCTTCTTGAACTGCTTCAGCTGCTTGTGGGGATATGTTAAGCTCATCTTCTATGTAACCAACTCCAGTTTTGGAATGTTCAACCTTTGCTTCCTTTAACAGACCCTTAAATTTTATAATTTTGTTTTCAACTTTTTTCCCCTTTCCCTTTTGAAAAGTCAAACTCATCAGTACTTTCATCTCTAACAAGAACTAGTACTTTTTCAAACTTTAGCCCATCAACCTCAAATGTTTTTGGATCATAGGAAAACGCACTATCCTTCAACAGTTTTTTGCTTGCTTTGCCATCATTCCCAACTATTGATTGTCTCAAATTTTTATAAAAGAATTCCTTCTTTTGCTTTGTAACATCCAAACTTTGTCGCCTACTCTCATTTGCTATAAAGTCTTTCATTCGTTTCCGGAATAATTTTTCAGACTCTCCTTTAATTCGCACAGGTCTTTTGGTTAGTCTCTCAACGATCTTTTCTCTTTCATTTTCTTCAAACTGTCTGGGGTCCTCACCAAAAATTTCATCATATTTACCAAAAAGTTCGTTAAGTTCATCAAAATATGATTGGTTAAAAGATTCTTCAAAAGTTCCACCAAAATTTGTTTCTGTCATTCCTGTCTCACCAGGTGTGTCAGGCATTGCCCCTAAATTATCCATTCCAATGTCATCCATTATTTATTTATGTCTGTTCCCCAACAACTTTAACCAACTCCTCACCATAAAATTTTCCCATAATGTCCTCCTCCTTATCCCGAATTCTATACATAACAGGAACTCCTCTGAAAACCGCTGACACAGTAAAAATTTCATTTGTAAAATTTGGGTCATATCCTTTTGCGAAGTTTTTTCTATATTTTTGGATTCTGACATGGTCCCCAATTTTGAATTTTGGTTTTATTTGAGATTCAAGAGGAGGGATCCCATACAGGGTAAAGAAAACTTTGGATTGGTTGGTATCATTGACATCTTTGGGTTTCATTTTGATAGTGCTGTGGATGGTGTTGTTGTAACTTCCCACAAATTTTTCAAGATTATTTAACCATTCCTTGTTTCCTTTAAAAGTAAAAAATTTCCACATTCTGGTTTTCAAAGTTCTGTTAAATCTTTCCACAAGTGCAGCCTTTCTGTGGGATCTGGACGAAAAATATTCTATGTTTAAAGATTTCAAAAGAGTTTTTACACCAACATTGTAAAACTCCTTCCCCTCGTCAAACTGTACTGTTTCCGGATATTTGCCAAATCTTTTTTTAAATTCTTCCAACATTTTGGAAACACCTGGCACCATAGCAACAGTACTTTTTCTTTTAACAGGGACAGCGAAACCAAATCTTGACAAAATTTCAATACCTGTCAATATCCACTTTTGGTCATTATTTTCAGAACCAAATTTCGCCATATCCACCAAGTCCATTTGCATTTGGTCGGCAAGATTTTTAACAAATGTTTTCTGGTATTTTTTTGGTTTTCTTATAGGTTTGTGCAATGTAAAAACTTTTTGACTGTGTAACCATTCTCTAACCAGTTTTCTGGTTATTGAGGGGTTTTCTTTTACAGCAGCTTGGTAAAGTTTTTCCATGGATTGGTAACCAGTTACAGGATTGTAGTAAATATCTCTAAGCTCGAGATCAATAAGTAAAAGTTCATCTTCCATTTTATTTTGGGGAGTTGGCAAAGTTTTAAAAGATTTGCCAAAATAAACAATGACAGAACTCAAAAAATGGCCCGAAGAATGGGGTGTTTTTGGAACAGTCCAAAAATTTTCCAAAGAACCAAAAGCATTTGTAAACATCAACACCATTACAATTTTTGTAAATGAAAAAGAAAATTTTATTGTAAACTTGATTCCTATCGATTTAACTTTTCAACAGCCATTGAAAACAAGGAACCCAAATATAAATGATTTCCTTACTATTCCATATTTTACAGCCATTGCTGCCTCTTATGTTGCAAGTTATTTGTGTGGTATTTCTAACAAGCATTTTCAAAATAATTTTAAAAGATTTAGGTCTTCTTTTTTGACAAGCATTGTTAATTATCATTATGTTTTTCAGGTAAGAAGATTCCTAAAACATCCTAACAAACTTAGAAGATTTTTAACAAAAGATGTCATAAAAATTTTACAACACAACCCCAATGACGTTTGGGTAAAGAAAATAAGCAACTCAACACAAAATGTAAAAGAATTTACACAAGATATGAAAGATCTTGGATACGAAGTTAGGTATGTAAATTTGACAAAAGAAAGTTATGGAAAAGTCAACACATATGAAGAATTGGTGTCAGCTGGTTCCAGGTATCCTGATGATTTCAAACATTTTGTACCCAAAGATTCCAATGGGTTGACATTCCTCGGTCAGAAATTATTCCAACAATCTTTAGAATCTTTTGTGTACTGTGTTTTGGGAGCACAGGCAAAGACGAGGTGGGTCATTGTTGGTGAGGGTGCTAAAAGTTTACAAACACAAGAAGTGTTTAAAAAGTTAATGGAAGATACCATAGCCCAGGATGACATTACTGTTTCAATTTCAAATATGAGACAGGCTATTAAGTCCACAAATGTTGTTTTGAATTTTGCCATAAGTCCTGGTTTAATTTTGATCCCATCGGATATGAGAATTTTAATTAATCCAATTAGTGGGTTCAACAATGTTTTAACACTTGCAACAACTGGGATGTCTTTGGGACTCAACAGGAATCTTAATGTTGGCAAATCCCCAAAACCGGATGGCAAAGATGTTGGCGAAACTTTTGTAAAACCTGTTGAAACCAAAGTAAGTAAATACAAGCCCGGAATATTTACACCATCTGTAACATCTGAAAAAACTGATGACATTAGATTGCCAGAAGTTTTTGGGGCTTCAATCGGAACTGTTTTCATACTATTTAAAGGGATAGCAAGATTAATTTAAATAAAAGAAATGGCATTTCGAAAAATCAATATTTCAAAATTTCCAATCATCGAAACCCCTGAAGAAAAACAACCAAAAGATTTTAATGAAAGTCTTTTAGATCTTGAAACTTACAAAAACAAAAGCAGATGTTGTATGGGTAAGAAGGAAGAAATTGAAGGGTTCATAATTTGTGGAAAATGTTGTATGGAGTTGGAACAGCTGCATGCTTACAACCACAGAGAAAAAAACTTACCACTCCTCCTTAAAAATTATAAAAAAATGTTTTGGAATCTATTCCCAAAGGAGGAAAAAATTATTGGGTATGAAATTATGAAATTTTTTTTAGAAACAAAAGATCATCTCAAAGGTGTAGGTTTGGTTTCAGAAAAAACTTTTAGTGGAAAATTCATCATGTTCATTATTTTGGGAATTTGCCAAAGAAATGATCTTTTAAAAAAAATAAAAAAACCAACTGCAGCAGAACTAAGAACATTTGATGAGATCAGATATATTTTAAATTATTCTCCAAAAGATAATGCTTACATAGCATACCAAGTAGGATTTAAAATGTTTGGGAATGCTCTCAGTGTTGAAAATGTTTTAAAAATAGAAGAGATGAGTGGTATCAGAAAGTGCAAAGAGTACACAAAAATTATTGAAGAAGGAAAAAATCTTTAAGAAACTTTGAGAAAAACTTTTGAAAACTTTCCTTTAAAACTTATAACAAAAAATGTTATAATTTTTTTACTCTCCAACAAAATTTTGTTATAATTTTTACCAATATTTTAAAAATCAAACAACAACAGCCAACAACCAACCAGCACCAGCTCCCAAAAGTGTTACAGTAATGGTCATATATTTTTTCATTTCATCACTTGGTTGGTAATAATCTTCAAGTTTTGGTTCCACTGGTTTTTCTTCTTGGATCTCGTGGAGTTGTTGGAAAGCTTTTGATGTTACTGCCATGTCGTAGTTTGCATCCCTGATTTCGTCTTGGAGTTCCCTGACTTTATCTTTTCTTTTAATTTCATTCTCAAAGAATCTTTCTTTGTCTTTTTGAAGTCTTTCTGTCGCTAAATTGTGTCTTTTAATTTCAGTTGCATAACCATGTTTGTTAAATGACTGGAACAAATATCCGGCACCTGCAAAGGCAACTGCATTGAACAACCCTCCTGCTATCATTGATGCCATTTATTTTGGGAAATATTTTTGTATTGCAGTTCAAATTTTTGTCAAGTCTTTTCTCTATAATTTCTTTGGATCCACATTTTTCGGAATGTATCCCTTGTCCTGTGCCATTTTTACCACAAACAATCCTCCAGCAACTGCAAGCCCAAGTTTTGCTGTTTCTTTAATACTTGCTGGGGCTGCTAAAGATTGTCCTGTTAATTTTTTGACAACCATACTAACTCCAACTGCACCAACAGTTATCAAAGCTGCTTCGTATAGTTCATTTAAAACCTCGTTCTTATTCATTTATTAATATATTAAAAAAAATTATAACAAAATTTTAAGGAAAGTAAAAATTTATAACATTTTTTTGTTATAAGTTTTAATGAAAGTTTTAAGAAAAGTTTTAGAAAAGTTTTAAAATTTCAATTACTTTTACATAATTCTTTAAAGCAGCTATCAAATTTTTTACAACTACCTTCAAGTTTGTCAAATTTTGGTCTTTGTCGTTTTTAAGAATTAATTCCAATCTTACCAAATAATTTAACAAATCTCTGCTAGAATTATATTTATCAACATCAATAATCATCTTTTATTTATGGAGTCTCATAATTCTGTGGACATAGGAAAATCTCGAGAAGGATATCCCCAACATTGTGGTCAACTTTGAATTTAAGTTCATTGTAAACACCATTATCCAACATTGCCTCGGAATTAATGTTTGCAAATTTTTCCACTGACCCCTTCAAAAGTTGTCTTGTTGTAATTGGAAGCACTGCAGCTGTTCTGTCCCGTTTTCCTGAAAATGATGTCCTAGTTCCATCAATCATTTCGCAAGATATGCATACAAATCTCATTCCAAGATTTATGTTGACTGTTTCTGGACTGACAAGATTTGCTCCTCCCCTAATTACTGTTGTTTCTGGATATCCTAGCAAAGGACCAAGTTTAAGCAGGGAAAGATTTCTTGTTGGGAATAATCTAATTTTGCAACTATATGGGAGTAATTCTGACTTTATTTCATTCTCCTTTAAAACCCTCATAATCATGCCAACAGTCCAATAACCATTGTCGAAACTAATTTTTTTGGTACCATGCATAACAAAAGTTGGACTTGTTAAATTATTGTAATCCCAAAAAACTGTCGCGTCTTTAACCATTAGTTTGGTATCTTCAATGATCAAAGGATCTTCAAATTTAATTGTTGTTTCTCCGTTTTTCAACAATATTCTTAGGTTTCTCATTTATTGGGATGGGGTTTAGGATTACACAAATGACCCTTTCAACAGTCCAATCTTTCTGGACATCATTTAGGGTTATGTGGTGTCATCATCATTCATCTTAAAAGTTTATCAAATTTTTTCCAAATGGTTCGACAATTTTATGATCATAGGGATGGATTAAATTGATCTCCAATTTTGAATATTTTTTTGATTTCAATGTTTCTTTTATTTTTTTCTCTTCTTCCTTTGGTATATCCAAATAATCATCCAAAATAACTTGCATATCCTTTCTGTTTGGGTTGTAAAAAGTAACCAGTTTCGAAATATTCTCTCGGTATGGTTTTGCAATACTTGTCAACTGCTGGGTAACAACTATTGTACTAATATTCATATGTCTTGCACCAAAACCAAGTTTTACCAATTCGCTGGTTCTGTTTTTTACACTCTGTCCAGAAGCACAGTCATCCAGGATAATGAGACTTGGGGTTCCTTTACAATAATCCACAACATATTTTAGGAAATCTTCAGACTCATCTTGGTCGCACGGGATTACAAAGAATCTTGGATCATGTAAATGTCCCCATTCTAAATATGTTTTGTTCCATATGAAGGTTGGACATATTAAAACTATGTTTTCAAATTTTTTTTTATAATTTTCTTCTAAATTTTTTAAAAGGTAGTGGGTTTTTCCACAACTAGTCATTCCAACAATTATGATGTTAAATGGTTTTGGGTCTTCAGTTTCAGTTTCCATTTATTTTGGAAGATTTACCAAGTCTTGCGGGATTTGTGGATTGTCAAGTCTTATCAAAATTTCTTGAGACTCTCAATAGTTAACACTCTGAAATGCTCCTCCTTGGACTTTCAAAAGACCATCTGACAGAATGAAAACATGACATCTGAGATCTGTTGCTGTTGCTTTCTTCTTAATTTCCAACATAATCCCAGATTGTGTGGTCATAAGTTTTGTACCATCTCCATAGACAGCATTGTCATTAATTGACCGAAGATCCACAACAAGTGCAAACTGGTTTTCTGTAAAGAATTCGTCAGCTTGGATTGTTGGATAGTTGGTATGTCTGAAAAGTCGCTCAGCCTCTTCAAACAATCTTCGTTTTGGGATGCCTTGGGAGTAAATGCTGTTCGGGACTCCTTCAATGGTAATTTTGACTCTTTCAATGTTGGGGTACACAAATTCTTCTGACCCTCCTCTTGTTGCTTTTGTAAACAACATTACAACTGCTTTCATACTCTTTCTTGGCAGATTAATGGTTTCATTAATTAATGTTGTGGCAGCAGCCCATGGTGTGGTTTTCATCAAAGTTACATGTTCGAAAGAAAGTGCACGACCAGCTTGGTAAGAGGTTTCAATCTCTTGGACCAAGGCAAAGTTGGTAATGGTTTCATATTCCAACTCAATGTTTTCCAGAGTGTAACCAGCCACAGATTGACTACTTTGTGCCTTCATAATATCGGTGGCTTTTGGAAGAGTGATGATATATTGTAAATCATTCGCCATACTGTGTGGTGCATATAACCCATGATCCTTTAAAATCATGTCCAACTTGATCCTTTGTTTTGTTCCATATACAGCAGCATATGTGTCAGAAGAGGCATCATCAGATTTCGAAATAAGTTTTCGCTGATTTTCTGTCGCGATACCATCTTCGATCATGTTGGCTCTCTCATGTTTGTCCAACCACAAATCTTTGTAAGTCCCCAAAAGACTTTCCCCTGTGTTGTCATAGACTTTTTCTCCTGCAAATCTGACTTCCAAACGTTCTTGGAGTTGTTTCGCAAGATTGTTATTAAACCAAGATTTTGTGTTCTTGTTCTTAAAGTCAAACAGGAGGAACATCTTGTCAGGAACTAATGTTGTCCCTGGTTTGAGTTTTGGAATGTGGATGTAAACAACTTCTCCTGCATTGGCAGAATTGGGGTTGAAAGTAATTACATTCCGGGCTCGTTCCCCAGTTATTGAACTTCTGTGTAACCGGTTAAAACCGGGTTCTAATTCAACTTCTCTCTCTGTATTCATTTATTAATATATTAAAAAAATTATATTTTGTAAGGTTTTGGCAACCCCAATCCCGAAAACTTTGTAAAACTTGGTAACACCAAACAGTAAAAAATTATAACATTTTTTTGTTATAAGTTTTAAATGAAAGTTTCAAAAGTTTCAATAATTATTAAAAAATTCATCTTCGGTTTCTTCTGGCATCAAAAGATCAAAATCTGCCCATAAATGATAACAATGGTTTTCATTATAGTTTTTGGAATCATATTTACTATACAGTAACCAAAGTTTGTATCCATCATAACTTCCTTTTGAAATTAAAAATATGAGTTTACCAATATTAAACCAGGTTTTACTTTTAAAAACACATTCTGTCGCATAACTGTTGACAATCATATTTATTGAATTTCTTTCCAATTGTGGAAAGAATTTCGTTTTAAATTTTTTGGTTACACAGATGACCCTTCGTTAGGTCCAATTTTTCTGGACAAGAATTTGGGTTTCGTTTGCAATCCCTAAAGATCATATTTCGAAAGATCCTTGAAAACTGTTTTTGACTTTTGAGGTTTGTCTTTACTTTCTTCTGGCTCTTTTTTCCATTTGGAGTAAGTAATGTAGGTGGTAAGTAGGGCAGCTATTGTACCAAGTATTGCACAAGTTGTTGAAATGCTAACACCACTTCCTTCTTCAACTTGTTCCTCTGCTTGTTCCTTTTCAATTCTGGCTTTTTTTCTTAATTTTGCTTCCTTACTTATTGCAGCAAGTTTTTTGCCTTGGGCGACTCTTTTGGGATTTTTAACACGAATGGGTGGAGGAGTTTTGGTAATTGTTTGCTCCTGTTTGATTTCCTGTTTTTGTTCTGGTTCTGGTTTTTGTTCTGGTTCCATTTATTAATGATTTGTTGAATTTTGTTAAAATTTGTTTGAAAGCTAGTTGGAATTTGTTTAACAACTAGTTAAAATTTGCTCAAAACAACTAGTTGGAATTTGTCTGGAAGTTGCTTTAAACCAATGCCCGTTTGGAAGGATTGTTGTTACAGTCAATGAAAAAGTAACTCTGGTTTGTTTTGGAAAAAATGTGTGTTTAACAAGTTTGTTTTGATCTGCAAAAACTTTACCACATCTGCATGTAAATTTTCCTGGTTGTGTCCATTGAACAGATTTGAAATGGGGAGTAAAAACAGGGGTTTCAGTGGTTTCGTATTTAATCATTGACAACATTTTTATTTTATTTTGGGGATGGTTTAATCCTCCTCAATTTTTCTAACTAAATATTTTTTCAAAGTTACTGTTTGCTTTTTCCTTTTCTTATTTGTAATTAGACTCGCATAATGGATTAGTGTCCCAATTGAAAAATATGTCTCAACAGGGTTTTCCCAAAATTTGTTACACTCACTTTCATCATATTTTTCTGGACATTTTTGAGAAAAGAGGTGCCAAAGATTTTTGCCATAATCTTCTCCATGGGTTTCATTATATAGTGCAAACCCAACAGACCTCCAGGATATGTAATCTTCTGCAATGTCTTTTGGCATTTGTTCAATGTATTTTTCTAACTCTTCCTCATCTTTTTGTTTGTGGTCATTAAAGTTAATAATAATACCACTTTTTTCTTTCTGTTCAATCTCTGGTACAAATAATAGTTTGTTAGCTTTTGTGTATGGTTTTTTTCTAACGGATAGTAAAAATATTAATTCTTCATCCAAATAATAATTAACCACCTTGTTCCTTTCCTCCTCAATAATATAACTCAAAAGATATGGGTCTGACTCGGGACTCTTTTTGGAACCATACAAAAACCAGTTGCCAGCAATGACAGCATTGTCAAGTTGAAATTTTGTTTCCTTTTGTACAAGTTCATTAATATACTTTCTTTCTTTCCTTGTTAACCAAACATGTGGAAAATGAAGGTGGAAACCATTTTTGTAAGTTTTGTCATCTTTAAAATAACCTGGCTTTTCCAGAACAAAACAGTTCAAGTTTGTTTTATCGACAAGAAGTTCTCCCATTGTTTTCTGGAAGAGTCTAGCCAATTTCAGGACTTGTTTTTCTGTGTATAGTGGTTTGGGTTCCTTAATTTTCTTACAAAGGTCAATATCAACAATGACAGGTCCAATTTCTGTTGTTCTTTCCAAAATATATTTATTAAACTTTCCAAGACTTGTCAAATATTTGTATGACTTTGTATATTTGTTTAGGAGATCCTCCTCATCTTTTACAGAATATGATCTTTTGTTGAAAATATCCATATGGGTAATGTTTTCTTTACTAAAACTTTTATACAACAGAGCTGAAAATGTGTTTTGATTTTTGAACATAGCCATTCTTTCTTTTATTTTTTTCAACCCAATTTAAGAAGGTTGATTTCAACATCCCAAACATTAAAAAACAGGAAAGTATAGTCGTCACCAACAGAACCAGAATAAGAGTGTAAAGCCAGTTGAGTTCCTTTTTTAATGGTGGCAATTCCCTGACAAAAAATATGGTGAGGGTCCCTTTCATTGTATGTTTTACCCATTGTTATGGTTTCCAAACCTGAAAGTTTGTTTGATCTATCTGTAACACTTCCATGATATAGGTTTGTTTTCAGATCAAAAAAAGCTCTGTAGGAAGAAGCATACCAACCAGTTTGCTTAGATTGTTGATCAATTTTTAGACCATCAGGTTGTAGCGTAAACCAATATGATACCAAATATTTTCCGGTATCATGGGTTGCAGTAAATGATAGCAGGGTGCTAACGTTATTTGTGTTATCCCATGCTCCTCCTTTATGATTTGTCTTTCCAGAATCTTTTTTGTATTTTACCAACTGTGCAAAAGTTCCAGCAGGTCCTGTAATTCCTGTAACACCTCTAAGACCTCTGAGACCTCTCAAACCAGTTGATCCTTTGCCACCTGGGAGTCCCTGAATTCCTCTGTCACCCTTGTCACCCTTTACTCCTTGTGCTCCAATACCACCTCTGTCACCCATGTTACCCTTGTCACCTGTTAATCCTCTTTGCCCCTCCAAACCTTCGTCACCCTTGCCCCCCTTGTCTCCTTTGACACCTTGTGGTCCTTTTGGCCCTTGAGAACCGGTATTACCGGTGGTTCCTTTGGCACCTTGTGGACCTTGAGAACCTTGTGGGCCTTGTGCACCCTGTGGACCTTGTGGGCCAGTGGATCCTGTGTTACCTTTGTTACCTTTCGCACCATCGTCACCAGGGTCACCCTTGTCTCCTTTTTGAGATGCTGTGCCAGCCATACCTTTGTCACCTTTGTCACCTTTGTCACCTTTTGGACCAGTCGCACCACTGGTACCATGGTCACCCTTGTCTCCTTTTTGACCTTGTGGACCTGTTGCACCAGCAGTTCCAAAAGTACCCCTATCCCCTTTGTTTCCTTGGGGTCCTCTAATACCAGCATCCTCTTTGTCACCTTTAGAACCAATCAAACCTCGATCCCCCTTATCCCCTTTTGGTCCAGTGTTACCAACATTACCTTGGTCACCTTTTGGTCCTACTTTATGGGCATCTGTACCAGCCATGCCTGTCAAACCTCTGGGACCCCTTGCACCAGTGTCACCCTTGTCACCCTTGGGTCCTGGGTCACCTTTTTGTGCAGCCGTTCCAGTTGGACCAGTCGCACCAGTAGCTCCTGTTGGTCCTGTGGATCCAGTTAAACCAGTGTCACCCTTTGATCCTTTGGGACCAGTCGCACCAGTAGCACCAGTCAAACCTCTGTCACCCTTGTCACCTTTGTTACCAGTGTTACCAGTGTTGCCTGTTGGTCCTGTGGAACCAGTTGGACCAGTGTTACCAGTCAAACCTTGGTCACCCTTTGTCCCAGTCGCACCAGTCGCACCAGTAGCACCAGTCAAACCTCTGTCACCCTTGTCGCCTTTTACACCTGTGTCACCTTGTGGACCAGGCTCTCCATCAGCACCACCACCTCCTCCATAAGAATAATCTGGGTCATCATAACCATAGTAATAACTCATTGTTTATTTATGTTTTTTGAAATTTTTATATAAAGTTTCCATATTCCTTCATCATATCCTTGTTAATTTTGACAATCTCGGCTGGAGTTAGTGGTCCATGGACAATTTTAATTCCATAAATTTTTCCTTTTAGTTCTTCGTCTGTGTTTGGGGTTCCAGACAATCTTTTATTTACAAATACAGAACCAAATGGACTACCAATATCCGCAAGATCCGATTTAAATTCTGATCCTTGACATAGGACACCATTCAAATATATGGATCCTCCTGTTCCCAACCAATGACAAGAAACTATGTGTTTACTAAGAATGCTATGCCCAACGTTAACGTCTATTTCTTTTTTAGTACCATTTCTTATACCACCAATAATTAGTTTGGAGTAAGAGTATGATTTGAAACTAAAAAATTTGTCATAATTACCATTATCATTTCCAATAAGATAACACCAAGTACCACTCAAAGCAACAGAAGTGTCAACAACAGTACAGACAACAAAAACAGAAACATCATTAAACTGCATTTCGGTGTTACAGAAACACATATAATTGCCACCCTTGTTTTCGATGTAATCTTTGCCCGGACCAGTGGGATCCGAACCAAATGTTGGGGCATGGGATTTGTCATCTTGCCACAAAACAGAGTTGCCTTGTCGAGCTTGAATTAACTTTCTTTCGCCACCAACAGTTTCAAAGTGCTTGCCAGCTTTTGTTAAGTTAATATCAAAAACAGTTTTGTAATTTTTGGGTTTTTCAAGGTCTTGTAATTTCCTTTCAATTTTTTTAATTTTGTCTCCATAATCAGTACCACCTTCATCCAATGATCGTCTTTGTCTACCATAACCATAGTAATAACTCATTATTTATCTTAGAAAAAAATTTTCAAAAATTATAACAAAAAATGTTATAAGTTTCAAATAAGCCCAACATGAACGAGTCAAAACTGAAATCAACTAAATCAATTAAATTTTCAAAAGGGTCGGTTACCCTTTATGTATGTAAAAAATATAATAATTTAAATTTTTGTTTTAAAAAATTATAACATTTTTTTGTTATAAGTTTTTAAGTTTTGTTTTTGGAAAAAGTCTCAGTATTTCCATGGAATTGTGTTGTAAAAAGTTTTCTTGTTAAATTTCTTTTTTGGTTTTGGTTTGTTTGTGGTCTCATTCATAATTTTTGTCATTTCCTCATCTGTTTCATCATCTGTCAAACCAACAAACACACCAGAAAATATTTTTCTGTATACTTTTGCTGTATTGTAAAACCTGTTGGCCATTTCAATGTTATTCATTTTTTCAAACTCTCTGGCTTCCATGTATGTATTTTTAATAATTTCTTTTTCGCATGCATTTGAAATTTTATTTTCAATATTTGAGTTCATTCTTGTTCTTTTAATTTTTTCCGAAAAAAATAGTTCGATTCAAAAAACTGTGTCATAAACTCCTGTTCTAACCAACATTTGGACTTTGGTTTCTCCTGGGTGTATATAGTTGCAAACTGTTTTTGGATGTGTACTCTTGTTAAAATATATAATGTTTGGTGGTTTGCCTGGATATGTTGTAAAACCTACCCACATACATTTCTCTCTGTCTGGACATAAGTTACTCCTTTTGTTGTTCATCTTTATTTCTGTTTTTTAAAAAAATTCCAAACCCCCCAAACCCAAAAACTTGGCGGCCATCTTTAAAAAATCCAGGAGGGGGTCGCGAACCTTTTTTTTTAGAAGGGGGTGGGTAAGCTTTTCAAAAATTCCATATGTCCCAGGATCGGCAACCATCTTGGAAAAAAAACTTGGCAGCCATCTTTAAAAAATTCAGGAGGGGGTCCCAGAAATCTGGAAGTCAAAGTTTTAGTAAACAATTGGTGGCCATTACTCAATGAGCCAGGATCGGCCTTTTGACACTACTTGTGTAGTATCACCACCATTAATTTGATGAATCACTAGAAACCTTGCACGTTTAATGTCTTAGAATAAACAGGCACACATATTCCGTGATTTCAAGAGATTTCTTAAAGGCACAGTGTCACTTCGTGGACAAATTCAAGTTCACATGATTAAAATTATCGTGAATATCACACACGTCCAAACGTGGACTAAATAGTCGGTGAGAAAATGCACTAATGACTTACTTTTTAACGTTTTAAGAATATTATTCCTTTCCTTTGCACACAAATATAGTTGTTGTTTTGCGCAAAACTATTAATTAAGCGGTAATTTAATACCTGACGCTGTGCCTTTAAATAGTTGCAGATACACCGGCGTTTTAAATATGTCGTTATGCAATGTGACAATTTACATTACCGTCGGTTGCATCTAAGGATGGACACCACCAAACATGTTCTATGCTGACGTCAAACTTCTATGTTTATGCTGTGCATGTGACATGTTAGCCTGGTACCCTGGCCCAATCAAAGAATATGGGCCAGGTAACCACTAAAGACTTCTGCTTTCCTATTGGTTAAATTTTCGAGCGTTTTTAGTGGCTATGAGTAAAACTGCAATCGTCATAAGTGGATTTAGCCCTGATGACGCGAGAATGAGATTAGTGGTTACCTGGCCCTTATTTCTTTTGAAATTGGGCCAGGGAACCAGGCTAGTGACATGTTTGCTTGTTCGAACGCCAAACTTGGGCAATAAATTTATCATGGCCGGTCGATTGACAATTGAGGAGTTTTTGAGCTCAATAGACGAGTGAAACAAACGAGTGAAACCACCGTTGGGCTCAGAGACAGTTCGAAAATGTAAAATCAAAGAAGTTCCGCACATAAACAGAAGTTTGACGTCAGCGTAGATCATGTTTTTCATTGGTGGTGTCCATCCTTAGATGCAACCGACGGTATACTGTATCAAACAAATCCTAATATCTCAAGAACGAGATGAGAAAAAAGCAAAACTTTAATATTTTACGACTACTGTACTCTCAAACACAATAATTTATTTTAAACTACATTTTTCGTTGCATAGCCCTTTAAGATTTGTTCTCCAAATGTTTGCATGGTGATATATTGTAAGAGAAGCAAGAATTTGTTAAATGCCATGTTAACAATACAATGTGTTTCTACAAATTGTAACTTCTATTACGTACTGTATACAGTACATTAAGATTTGACTGACATAATTCTGTACATTAATTATTTAAAGCCCTGATAAAATAAAGTGTAAGCCTTGTTTATTATCTTCTACCTTTTAAAAATCCTTTGTAAAAATCATTTTGATTAATATTAAATTTCTTTTCTTTTCCATCAGCACCGACAGTAACAGCTTGGAAGTCTCTGGAAAATAACTCTGGCTTGGGTACAAGCTCTAACTCAAGTGTTCTACAGAAAAATAGAATACTTTACATTTACCTTACAGGTGCGTAGGAATGAACTTTAAGTTGGAGAGGCTGAAAGCAAGCGCTGGAGAGGCTGAAAGCAAGAGCTGGAGAGGCTGAAAGCAAGCGTTGGAGAGGCTGAAAGCAAGCATTGGAGAGGCTGAAAGCAAGCGTTGGAGAGGCTGAAAGCAAGCGCTGAAGATGTGAGCCCACTAGGTGGTTCAAATTCTCCCAAAATTTTTTTTGAATTTTAGAGTCTCTGAAATGGCATTTCTCGCATTTTGAGGAGAGATTTGAAAGTTCTAAAATTCCATGTAAAACTGTAAAACACCTAACAGACGACACATTTTAGGCCAAATTGTCAAATTAAACAACATTTAGCCTGATTTTGGGGGACTCAGCCCTACCATATAAAAACAGGGGGGGGCGCTCAAGTTCCTGTAGCCCCCAGCAACTATTTATAGCAGTTTACAAATTTTTCACTTTAATAATTTCTCTATCTAAAACACTATCTATTACCAAAACCGATGATGCGCGGCATGGCCCAAAATAAACATGTCATGTTTTCTGCCAAAACATTAATGAATGTTTGCATACAGTACTGATCCAGGGCATAAAAGCTATCCAGTATAGTGTCAACATGGTATTTTACCTACCTCAATCTCAATACTTGAGGCCCTTGCATGCTACTCACTGCTCCAGTGAGTATGCAAGAGCTGAGTAATGTAATAACCCTGGCTACAAGATTGGCAAGGGCCAAGTAAAGTCTCTGGGTATGCGTAGAGATGAGCTGATTACGAAAATTGCCGATTACTGAAGCCGATTATTTGGTTGCCGATTAATACAAATAATCAGCCGATTAATTGGCATATATACATTGTTGGTTACCAGTCCCTGCGCAGTTTTGCAACGTTGTAGGGATTGCTAAATTGCAACAAGCTTTATGAAATATAACAGAAATGTTTCGTGATGATTAGTTTTGCGTGTTTTGAGAATCAATTTTGTTTTGTTTATCCGACTTTCAGTTTTATAAATTGGTATGCACTACGCTATTAGTATTTGGCAAATTGTGATGTAAAAACAAAATATTATCCACTTTATGTGGTGCTAGCCTGTTTCATTTGTCTGTGGAAATGTTCCCTGCCTTGCTAAACACACGCTCTGAATAAACACTTGAATTGGGAGGCTCAGATACTTCAGCACAACTTTAAACAAGTTGGGATAAACAAGTTTCTTTGCTTGCCACCAAACATAAGGGCATGCTTGCAATGGCTGTAGCGGAAGGGTGAGAAAGGCGTCGATCTCTTCTTCAACTTTGTGGCTGGCGTTGGAAGTGCTGTCGCTTGACCCAACAATCTTGTTGGAGCAAGACCATACATAGGTCTTGACGAGGTTCAGTGCTGCAGCTCTTTTTCTGGGTTGAGATGTTCTCGGTCATGACTACCTCAACTGGTGAAGATCCTTTGCCATTTTCTCGTGTTGGTTTTAAAATTTAAACTTTTATAAAAAGCATTTCACAAATCGTTTGACAGACTAGAGTTCCGAAGTTTCTGTTCATTGTTTCCGAAGTTGGCGACAAACAATGTAAATTTGTTTTGATGCTCACTATTTGATCGGCTGCTATACATAACGAATTTGGCAAACGTCTGACTGCGGAACTCTTCCATCAAGAGTCATTGTTCATGAAATGATGAAAAGCTTTATTTGAGACATGCACCGATTATTTTGCCGATTATTCTCAAAATTGGTCTTGAAGAAGTGGGGGACTAGTCTGGTACCCTGGCCCAATTCTGAAGAAATATGGGCCAGGCAACCACTAAAGACTTCTGCTCTCCTATTGGTTAAGCTTTTTGCACGTTTTTATTGGCTATGAGCAAAACTGCAATTGTCATCAGGGGATTTAGCCCTGACGTCAATCTCATTCCCAGAGCCCACATTCCCCTTACCCAGCGGGTGGGAAACGAGAGACTCTAGG
This sequence comes from Paragorgia papillata, assembly GCA_035771165.1. Classification (NCBI taxonomy): domain Eukaryota; kingdom Metazoa; phylum Cnidaria; class Anthozoa; order Scleralcyonacea; family Coralliidae; genus Paragorgia; species Paragorgia papillata. The sequence goes on from JAWNZC010000238.1 coordinate 2,858,058, forward strand.
ATAATCCGTTCACGCCATCACAGGATTCTTGTTATCTGGAAGAAGAGTTATATAGAGTTCACTGTGTTCATCAGCCAATGAAATATCGATTTGAAACGGATTATCCCAGAGTCTCTCGTTTCCTGGGTGGGGAACGTGGGCTCTGGGAACGAGATTGCCCTGACGTGAGAAATTAATGGTTACCTGGCCAAAAAAATTTCAGAATTGGGCCAGGGCACCAGGCTAAGTGGCAGGGGGGGGGGGAGACTTTCCCCCAAGTCCCCCCCTCCTAGTAATGCCTCTAGAGGTTGGTTATTTACAAGCATACCACCCACTCCTACCCCAAGGAAGTGGTGAAAGGGCAGTCTTCTTTTGACTTCTGATCCATTTATTTGTTCATGTCAAACGGCTTACAACTTGGCCATATAAACATAACATACTTACTTCCCCAAAGCAGATAAGGTGATCTCTCTTACATGACTATCATCATTTACGTCACGTCTTCGAATTTGATGTCGAATGTCGGACGAATCAATGATTTCAAAATACTTCAATTTCTTATTAGAATGCGCTGAAGAAACAAAAAAGATATTTAACTTAATATTTATACACCTCTCAATTCCGTAGCCTCGTCTAAAGAATACCAGCATAACACAAAACAGCTTTGAAAGCTTTTTAGTTTGTTATAAAATACAATAAATGCTTGAATTCCAGAACATGAACGCTGTAAAACCGAATTATGTCTGTATGAATAGTTAATGACAATTTGAAATATTGAGCGTATAATTCATGAACATAAACACATAGACATGGCTATATATAAGAACTAAATAACTCCCAAAGACTTACCCGTTACTGAGTCAACTAATTCCAGAAGAATGTAGAGAAAAAATAGACGATAAAGCTTCATATTGGAGTATGACCTTCGTACAATTCTTAATTTTTAAAACAGAATGTTTTGAGAATGCTCGGCTCTGGGGGACTAGGGCTAAGTGGCTAATTCATTTCCGGTACTCAGGTGTTCTCTTGTGTTCTCTAGGAAACTCCGAAACTGTTAAGTAAGATTTCTTTTTTGAGTCTGTATGTATATGAATTTCTGTTATTTGATGGTGTTTTATGTTATTATTATATGTAGTTGACTTTTAGTAGTTTTAATAACTAGTGTTGTTGGTGCATGGTGATGTTCTGATATTTGTTGTTCAGTTGGTTGGTGGTGATGTTGTTGCTGGCTTGCTGCTCCTGCTATTGTTGCTGCTGGTGGTGGTAGTGATGTTGTTGTTGATCTGGCGATGTTGGTATTGTTGTTGCTGGTGGTGGTGGTGATGTTGTTGCTATTATTGTTGTTGTTGATTTGGTGATGTTGCTATTGTTGTTGTTGTTGGTGGTGGTGTTGCTGCTGCTGCTATAGTTGTTTTTTTGTTTTGTTGGTGTGGTTTTTGTGGTTGTTCTTTGCAGCTGCTGTTGTTGCTGCTGCTGTCATTGGTGTTGTTGCTGCTGTTGTTTTTGTTGTTGTTGTTGTTGCTGGTGGTGGTGTTGCTGCTGCTGCTGTTGTTAGTGTTGGCATTGTTCCTGCTGCTACTGTTGTTGCTACTGCTGGTGGTGTTGTTGTTGTTGCTGGTGGTGTTGTTGGTGTTGCTGCTGGTGTTGTTGCTGCTGCTGTTGGTGGTGATGCTGCTGCTGCTGTTGGATATGGTGGTGATGTTGTTGTTGCTGCTGTTGTTGTTGCTGCATGCTGTTGTTGTTGGTGGTGGTGTTGTTGTTGTTGCTCCAGGACCTGTTGTTGTTTGTGTTGTTGCTGCTGTTGTTGTTTGTGTTGTTGTTGCTGCTATTGTTGTTTGTGTTGTTGCTGCTGTTGTTGTTTGTGTTGTTGCTACTGTTGTTTGTGTTGTTGCTGCTGTTGTTGTTTGTGTTGTTGCTGCTGTTGTTGTCTGTGTTGTTGCTGCTGTTGTTGTTTGTGTTGTCGCTGCTGTTGTTGTTTGTGTTGTTGCTGCTGTTGTTGTTTGTGTTATTATTATGGTTTATGTTGTTGTTTTGACAATCATGTTTTTACAATAATAATTTCAGGGAGTTATATTGATTGACAATCAACCATGGAATAATATGTCATCTTATTTACCAGATGGACTTGGTATGTCGCTTATACCAACTGATATTAGCTGTTATTCTTTTTTATAATATTTTTAATACAAACTTTTAAGAAATGACAAGTCACAAAAAGAGTGGTAACAGTTGCAACTAACTCAGATATTGAATTTTTAACTCCAAACTGCAAAAACTGCCAGTGATTTCTCTTAATATACAGATAAAATTTTTTGAAAACCTAAAGGGTGAATATACAGTAAATAACAAGTTTTTCTTTGCCGTTATTTTAGTGAATGCTTTATGGTTATGCACGGTTGCCTTTCTCTGGGGCTTTACAAATCCTTTTATTAAACAAGGAGGTGCAGGAATTGAAAAGATTAAGAAAGGAACTTATGTGGCACAATTTTTTGCAGAATTAAGATTTCTTTTTACTAACTGGAAAGTGAGTCTACACTATATGAAGTATTAATAACTACTTAATAACCGAGAGTGAGGTCTTTACGGTAAAATATTAAACCAAGGTCTTGCTGTATTGACCGAGCGATAGCGAGGTTAATATGTTCAAGACCGAGCAGTCGAGGTTATATTAAGTAGTTTATTATATGGCAAATTGTATTTCTTGGTCTTTGCTTCCTTTAACTTCATCAAACACTGAACTATAACATTATTTTCTTCTGTTTCTTTCCCATCTGGATACTAGAATTTACTTTTATAATGTTCATCGTCGTCTATTTCATCTATTTTCGCCGTTTTTCAGCGATAAAAGTTTCTTATTAGGATGTTTTGTTTGTTTCCAATTGTAGGGCATTAACAATTTTCATAATGCCCATAGGCATTACGGAGAAATCTCGCCCCATCAGCAACCAATCACAGCATGTGATTTTACCGGAAGTAAACCGTGCCAAATATCTCAATTTTTTTTTCCTGCAAGCATCATTCTATTTAAATGAGGATTTTATTATTTTTAGTAAATATTAATATTTCTTTTTCAGTATCTACTGCCATTTTCCATTAATCAGTTTGGTTCCATTTTATTCTACATCACATTATCATCTGCAGGTTAGCAAAATTAAGCTTTTAACCCATTCCTGCCTGAGCTGGCCAAATGCCAGAATATTTTATTCTGTCTAATGCCAGATGATTTACTCATCCAAAGACTGCATGACTGCCACTAGCCTGGGCAACAATGGGTTAAATACTCAGTATTTTTTTTTTGGTCCGTATCCTACCAAATCCTGCTTTCTGATTGGCTAATGAGCAGTATGAGCCCATACAGACTGCTTGAGATAATTTTTTAAATGTGTTTTATAGGCCATAAAATATTCTAAAAATGTTTGAAAATGAACTTAAATGAAAGTGAATATATTGAAAGTGAGTTTTTCATCCGTGAAAGAGACCTAAAATCTCATTTCCTTTTACAAAAGAAACAGCACAGACTTCCCTTTTTGGTTCACTCTAAACACTGATGAAGACCAAAAGAACCAAGCAGGGATAATTAGAAAAAAAATAAATAAATTATTTACTGTTTTGGTTGGTCCATATAGAGAAATGTTTCCCTTGGTCTCGAAAACAACCCTTGGCTGGCCATTTTTGGGACCTTGGGAAATATTTCTCTATACGGACCTCCCAGCCAGTAAATAATATATATATATATATACTGTATAAATATTTTAGTAATTATATACATTCCCTATCTTTTACATACAGTCTAGTAATTATTATAGAATTTAATAAGTTACAGTGCTCATTTAATCTATCTTGTCAATTTTCTTCAAATTATAGAGCTGTCATTAGCTGTACCTATAACCAATTCATTAACATTTGTATTTACCGTACTTGCTGGTACCTTGCTAGGAGAAAAAATAGAAAACAAAGGTACAATAAACTATAAATGTCAATGTAATTATGAGTTTTTACCCACCCATTCATCAATGCCAGAACAACATGTTTGCTCTTATATTCTTCTTTACAGACACTTACATTGGCATGACTTTAGTAACCCTTGGTGTGGGAATATGTGTGATGGACAAAACATGAAAAGAACTGTGAAGAACCCGAGATATACTATATTACTCGAGTCCTGGCTCGACATTTAGGTATCCTCTGAAGAACCCTTCCTATTTTTTAAGCCTAGCACATCAGCCTCGGCGAGCACAAATAATAAGTAGAAATATATATATATATATATAGTCAATATATCACCGTTTAACTTGTTGTTTTTTTCAGTTTTAGCCGTACATTTGGTACCCTGGGTACCAGAGGCTCTGAGTTTGTGTTTGGAGTTTCAAGTCAATTAAGTTATGTTTATTTTCATGTAAAAATGTAGAGTGCTTAGGCAGTGTTTTAGATGGAGCAAAGTGTAAAGCCCCGCACAGACGACCAAGTTTTCCCTGACAAGTTTTTCCTTGACAAGTTTTATTTGTTCGTGTGTACGACACAAATTGACAAGTTTTTCCTTGACAAGGAGCCTTGTTCAAAAGCTGGTCATGCCAGCTTTTGAACAAGGAAATTTGTTCGTGTGTATAGTCGTCACGGAAAACTTGACAAGATCATCTCCTAAGCTTATTACGCGATCATTGCCGTCAAGGAAAACTTGTCCAACCGTACACACGAGCAATTATAACTTGTCAAGGAAAATTGTTGGGAAAAAACGTGTTCATCGTACACACGAGCAAGGAAAGCTACCAAGGAACTTGTCAAGGAAAACTTGGTCGTCTGTGCGGGGCTTAAAAGTTTCGAGCGGACCCGTTTTTTACCCCACAGTTTACCGTCTGATCTCTGATGAAGAGCTACGCTCGAAACGTCAGTATTTCGTTATTAAAACTAGTCTCGGCATTTTATTAACTTTCAGTTTTCACTTTTTAGTTCTATGTTTATTTTCGATTTGTGCTTCATTTTGTATTTCGCTATAAAAGTTCAGTTATAATTTCAAAAGGCTGCAAGTCACCTTACATTTTCAGTCATTTTACATCGTAAATGGCACCTGAGTCTTTTTTTCCTCTCTGGAGCTGTGATGATCTCCCAGCCATGTCTTCTTATGTTTGTATTTGTTTATGGCGAAGTTTTATAAATAAAAAAAATAAAAAATAACATTGTTCGCATTGACCGACGACTTGTATAATTTGATTTCTTCTGAAAAGAATAATGTTCTATTATTTTTTGGAACAATCAAATGCTTCGAATTTTATAATAGTCGCAATTTACAACTCATTACATTCCTGTGTGGTTCTAATTTCTGTTCGTTTTTTGTTCCAATCAATTTTAACTCGTGAAAAAATAAATACTCAGGGACGCCGGGGAGGGCTGAAGTGCCTTTTCAACAAAACAAAACAAAACCCAGGCGCCGCCACGCAGGTCACGGAGACTACTTTCAATCAGTTTCAATGGCATGTTTTTATCTCATAAACAAATCAAGGTTAAATACTACCATTTGCGTTCAAGCTTGAAGCATGAACTATTTCGCACGTTTGTTTTCGTTTGAAAAGCTACGTTTGATTTAAGTTTAGTTAATGAGTCAAACGAGCTTTTCAAACGTAAACAAACGTGAAACGTGCGAAATAGTTCATGCTTCACGCAAATGGTAGTATTGTCTAATTCATGTGTTGATGTTTCGAACATTTATAATATAAATCGTAAAAAGCGTCCAACTATGATAAAACAAAGCATTGATATTGCCTTTTGGCAAGTGCTTGTCTTCTACCTACGGTGGCCCATAACGGCAATACAAATATATTTATTCCAGTACAAATATATTTATTCCAGTACAAATATATTTATTCCAGTACAAATATATTTATTCCAGTACAAATATATTTATTCCAGTACAAATATGGCTTCCGTCATATTATGTAGGAAAAAGATCTTTGATTAAAGTGTAGGGCTCCGGGGGCAGCTATCTATAAAATTAAAAGAGGTTTCAGAACCAATTTGTGTGTTTATATGCTAATCTTTTTACGCAATGGGAAGATAGATGTGTAATTTGAGGAATGCGGTGACCGACAATAATAAGTTAATTTGAATGTGTTAATTTATTTTAATCTCTGCCCACTTCACTTCTGTCTTTGCTCTCTTCCGAAGTCAAGAGTGCCAGTGAATCACGTGCTGGCTTTACGATCGCTGTGGAATAAACAGTGATTGACTGCGGGCAGAGGAAGTTAAGCGATAATATATTTACTCCAAAAAGATCTGAATGACTGACACAAGAGCATAGAGACTAAAATGGTAAGCGTTTTATATTGACCTGAAATCTTCGGCTACATGGCTGACTTGTGTCACCCTAACAGTGATAATTTACTTTTTAAAGTCCGTTGGTAGCGGTGAGAAGAGGGAATTTCTGTTCAAGGTGCTTGTCATAGGAGACCTTGGTACGGGGAAGACTAGTATTATCAAACGCTACGTCCATCAGTTCTTTTCCGTCCATTACAGAGCGACGGTATCCTTTAAATGTTTGAGCCCAAACTGTTTATGCAAATCAGGAAATATCACGCGCCTTAGTCCAGTATATTTATTAAGTTGTAAGTCAGATTAATAGCGGAGAAGTATTTAAAAGGGTTTAGTTGCATATTATTAAAACTTATATTTGAGGTAACTTCTAGTATTAATAGCATTTATGATGGTCGTCTTTTTAAATGGCTGTAACCACTAGTTTAATACACCACATGAGGAGTTTGTTCACTCTGTTGATATGAAAGCAGAGTACCCCACCGTGATGTCATTGGGCCTTTATTGTATCAAATCTACTGAAATTCCCAACTTTTCTCTGAATTTCACTGGCCGTAGGCAATAGGTTACAAACCTTCACTGGTTATGCATGGTTGCACAGGTCTTCTGTAGTCAACTTGTGCTCATTGTGAGGACTGTATATGCAAATAATTATGCACACACTATAAGTATGCACAATTACGTTTAGCATATCCACCATCTCGTGTATATTTTTGACAGCTTAATATTCTTATGTTAAAATCAATTAAATAAATCCAGCAAAGTGACTGCTTAGAAGATTTGTGGCAGATCTAGATGAGTGGCTCATTAGTGTGTGAAATATTAAAATCATGAAGAGCTATCTTAACTTTTTTAACCCAAGAGACATCCCAATGGTGAGTAAAATTGTCTGGTGTAAGCCAGAGCAGGAGCATAGGAACTGTAGTGGTGCACTTTTTTGTGCAGCCATTCTTTTTACTTGACAAAAATGCAGATGCTTGTTCAATGGTTTCAAGAAAGAGCTTCCTCATATGCATTTTAGTTTGGCCTATATGTATACCCACTTATAATGCTTCCAGGGGTGTTGAGGCGACACTAAAAGTGGGTGGGGGGCCCCAAAATTTTTAGGGGGTGTCCAGGGGCATGCTTCCCTGGGAAATTTTGAAATCTAGAGTCTCTGAAATGCCATTTCCTGTATTTTAGGACAAGGATTTACAGAATTCTAATGGTCCAAAAACATCATAAAATACTTAAAAGACAACACTTTTCTGGACATTGAATATCTGCATTCAAATTTCTTTACTATATCTTTATTCAACTTGTCATGCGTTAGCTAGGGTTAGTGGACCCTAGCCCCCCACCGCTTCCAACGCCCTTGCTACAGAGTAAAACAATAAAGCCATAATGGGTCATTTTTGGTTGGCTTAGGCAGCAATGGGTTAAAAGCTCAGTCAATGTGATAACACACTAATTTCTATTCTTCCTATTTTTTGAAGTGTCACTGGCCTGTTTTATACCGCCTGACTGTCACACCTGACTTGACTGGGTACAAGTTGAGTCAGGGGCTGGGCTGTCTGCAGTATTATTTTTAATATTAACCCTTTCACTTCCAACTTTCCATCCGTATTTGGGAGTGAAAGGGTTAACCCATTCATGTCTGAGCTAACCAAAAACAGCCCCTTTGTAGTTTTTTTCTGACACTCTTAAATGCTAGACAATTTTACTCATCCAAGAGAGAATCCTCAGACATCCTAGGCAACAATGAGTTATTAACAAATGATTAACCTATTTCTACTGCACCACTGTGTACCTGAGCTGTACAAAAACACTCAGCTCCTTTATTGTTTTAGTTTACTATAGGGCCATTTATACAGATACAGGAGAAAATAAGATGCATCTTAAGTCGCAACCTATTTTCTCCCAAATAAATGGCCCTTATAAACACCAGACAATTTTACTCATCAATAGAACCCTCAAACATCCTAGGCAGCAATGGGTTACACTAATTTAAGTGTGGTCCTGGCACACTGATAGGTCTGATTCATACATGTACAATTTTGAAATAATATATTTGATTTATTTTACTTTATTCGCTTTGCCAGATACACATTAGTATTATTTAACAAATTACAGTACACTGATAAATACATAAATACAAATAGTTCCGGCAGGTATACTGCAAAAGCCAAAATTTTGGTGGCTTATATTATCAAAGCTTGTAATAAATTATATCAAATCACTGCTTAAATAGATACGTACTGACTGTTACCTCTGTTACCTGTATTACCTGTATTACTATAATTAAGCCATTTAAACTAAGTTGATATACACAATTATACAGTGTATGTGATGTGATGTATACATAAAATTTGCTAAATTACACCATATTTCTAGTTTTCTTAACAAAATTTTAAACTCTCAGATTGGAGTAGACTTTGCTCTGAAAGTACTAAACTGGAATGATGATACTCTTATTAGGTTACAGTTATGGGACATTGCAGGTAATGAAATAATACTCAGTTTTTTCCAGGCAAGACTCAGGTGTACTAATACCGTACTGTATTAGAACAATGTCAAAAACTGGTGAATTGTAAACTAAGATTTTTTAGCAACAAAATCTGACATTTAATGAGCTGAGCTCTTCATCAGAGTAAAGACTTCACTCAAAATACCAGTATTTTGTTGCTAAAACTAAATTTGGCAGTTTACTATACCTTTTCACGTTGCTCTATTCAAAACAGTCTGCCTACACTGAGGATTCTACTTTTGTATTACTGTATTTGTACAATCTGATCCATAGCAAGCAGACATCATCATTAGTCTACCTCTTCTCGACTCTGAACTACTGATTAGGAAGTACAGATTAGTTTTTTGGGTTGCACTAATGTAGCTGTCAATAAATTATATCTAGGTTAGTGGTGGTACATAAAATTAACCACAATGCTTGTGACCTCAAATCAGCTCAAATAACAACTAAACATTGTTTATCATGCTAAGATGGATTAAGTAAGCAAGAAGTTCATTCCTCCCAAAGTTGATCATTTTAAAACCATATCTTCTAATAATTCGACAAAAAACAATATTTACTGCATACAAAGGATTGTAGTTAAATCTACAAGTCACCATCTTTTTTGGTACAGTCAATTAATAAACTCAGATGGTTTTTTTTGGAAAAATAACACAGTATAACCAAAACAACAGGAAAACTCCCAGATAACTGTATTACAGAAGATTTGTGTTTGCGATGGGAGGAAGATTATGTCTAAAACCCTTTTTATTTTGAAAACTGTCTTGATTTTCAGGTCAAGAAAGGTTTGGAAATATGACACGAGTAAGTTACATACTTTCTTATTATTATTTATTTGTTGGTTTTTTTGTTTTATTTATTTATTTTAGTTATTCTATTGATATTATTTGAATTTACTATAAATATTTAAGTTTATCTATTTTAATTAATTTTAAAATTTATTAAAATTAAAATTAGTTAATTAAAATTAATAAATTTAATTAATTTTATTAAATAAATTTAATTTAAATTAACTGTATTTCAATTAATTTTAAAATCAATTTACTTAACTTAATTAATTAATTAATTAATTAATTGAATTAATATATATATATTTTAAAGTATAAGACATATTTTATTCATCGATTAAAACAGAGTTAAAAAGATTAAATAATATGCAATGTCGTTAAAAAAAATTTAAAAATAAATAAATAAAAGAATATTGATTAGAGAATAAATGTTTAAAGTACCTATGGCCTATTAATTAAACACATTTAAAACATTTATCTTGAGTGGTCCATACGGGCTCATATGGACCACTTGTTAGCCAATCAGAAAGCAGGATTTGGTAGGATCACAGACCAAAAAAAAATAAAAAAAGATATTTTCATTCTCAAATCGGATATAATCATTGTTTTGTTTATTTATTACAAGGTCTATTACAAGGAAGCAGTTGCTGCTTTTGTTGTGTTTGATGTTACTCGTGCCTCAACATTTGAAGCTGTGGAGAAGTGGAAGAGTGATTTAGATAGCAAAGTTTTTCTTCCAAATGGTTCACCAATACCAGCTGTACTTCTTGCTAATAAAGTAAGGTTTTAATAAATAAAAGCCTGGCCAAACGCTTTCAACATTTCATTCAACATCGTTCAACATTGTTGAATTCAACATGTTGAAAGCGTTTGACCACCCCTGTTGAACGTTGTTGAACGTTGTTGAACGTTGTTGAATGGTGTTGAATGATGTTGAACGAAATTTGAACATTTTCAAATTTTCGTTCAACACGCGTTCAACATTTCTATTGTTTCAAAATGTTGAAAGGTGTTGAACGCATTTGGCCACATTTCATTCAACTTTGTTGAACAGAGACATACGCCATGCGGGATATTGTCGATTCCAGCTTTTGTGGTAGCCCGCGTTCAATTAATTGTCATTCATGAATGTTGAACGATGTTGAATTCATTTGGTCACTCGTGCTTTCAACATTATTCAACATCGTTCAACAATGTTGAATGATGTTGAATGCGATGTTGAAAGCGTTTGGCCAGGCCTTAATATATACAGTAGTTCAGATATTTTTTGAACCAGATTCCAGGAACTGCCTAATTCTATCACTTGTTAATTTTGCAAAACTTTGGGGGGCTGTTCACAAAATACTGTATGTGTGACACTTTAAGGCCTGCGCTGAACGTCGTTTTTACTTGGACGCCTTGAGCCTGAAAACAATTCCTTGAAAACATGGCGCCGAATTGTCACAGACACAGACAGAAGAAAAACATTTGATTCAACATACGTCGCAGTTTCGTCGAATAAAATTCAAACAATTAAATTTGTCTGAATTAATAAATTCGTCTATTGTGCGACGTTTAGCGCAGGCCTAAGGAATTCGCAGGTGGGTGTTTGTCAAAGCGTCACACACAATAGGTTGTTTGAACAAAATAATGTTTCGATTTGTATTTCAACACTGCATGCCTACGCAGCACACTACTTTTATTTCACTGTGAATCTGATCGGATTCGCCGATCAGATGCGCACACCTCTACATTCTACACAACCCTGTTCCGTAATGGTATTATTTGTTTCATACAAACTTTTCAACTTTAAGGCCCAGTCTCGAATTAATACGATTCCGCCTGTTACACGGCGAAATAGGACGAATTCGAGTCCGGTCTCGAATTAGTATATACGGTACCGTGTAAACGTAGCCTAACCAGTGATGTTTTTCAGGGGGAACGGCTTTCCCCCACTATTTTTGTCGTGGGAACGCCGTGCCCCCTGACAAAAATTACGGTGGGGGAACGGCGTTCCCCCTAACAAAAATTAAACGTAGTGGAACACCGTTCAACACCGCACTATTTTTGCTTTGAGTCAATGAGTGTACTCGTTTTTCAACCAAGTTAGCCAACCAGCTAGCCTGAGCCAGGCTTTTAGTAGTCTTTTCACACACCATCAACTTTCACGACAGGAGCCACGCCCATTTAATTTTACGAGCAGTGGCCACGCCCATTTGACTTTAGTGAACGTTCCACCACTTCCAAAATTTGGAAACTTTTTCAAACAATTAAATTTGTCTGAATTAATAAATTCGTCTATTGTGCGACGTTTAGCGCAGGCCTAAGGAATTCGCAGGTGGGTGTTTGTCAAAGCGTCACACACAATAGGTTGTTTGAACAAAATAATGTTTCGATTTGTATTTCAACACTGCATGCCTACGCAGCACACTACTTTTATTTCACTGTGAATCTGATCGGATTCGCCGATCAGATGCGCACACCTCTACATTCTACACAACCCTGTTCCGTAATGGTATTATTTGTTTCATACAAACTTTTCAACTTTAAGGCCCAGTCTCGAATTAATACGATTCCGCCTGTTACACGGCGAAATAGGACGGATTCGAGTCCGGTCTCGAATTAGTATATACGGTACCGTGTAAACGTAGCCTAACCAGTGATGTTTTTCAGGGGGAACGGCTTTCCCCCACTATTTTTGTCGTGGGAACGCCGTGCCCCCTGACAAAAATTACGGTGGGGGAACGGCGTTCCCCCTAACAAAAATTAAACGTAGTGGAACACCGTTCAACACCGCACTATTTTTGCTTTGAGTCAATGAGTGTACTCGTTTTTCAACCAAGTTAGCCAACCAGCTAGCCTGAGCCAGGCTTTTAGTAGTCTTTTCACACACCATCAACTTTCACGACAGGAGCCACGCCCATTTAATTTTACGAGCAGTGGCCACGCCCATTTGACTTTAGTGAACGTTCCACCACTTCCAAAATTTGGAAATCATCACTGAGCCTAACAGACGTTTGTTGGACGTTCGTCGAGCTCAATTACTCAGAAAAGATTTCTGAGACCCCAGACAGGGTTGGAACCTGTAACCTTCTAATGACCGGTTAGACGCTCTAACCATTGAGCCACTGAGGCTCAGATGGAGAGCTAAGGTTGCAAATTCATAGTCATATGTGCTCCTATAAGTGGTAGTGTTTGCATATGAGATGTAGTTAAAGTGATATGATAAGTTGTACGTATATACGCAAACGTACCACATGCACTACATGTATTTAAAGTTTGCTCTGTTATCATTTATCTGGTTCATATCGTTCATCAAATTTAGCAGCTGATCACAAATCACGATGTCTTCTTTTTTTCAAATTTCACATTATTACAGTACATCACTTAATGCAAGTGAAAAGACTGTTTTTTCATTGTAGCTACTTAGGTCCACACAATACAGTAGTTTGGGCAGCGGCGGATTAAGGGCGGGGCCACCGGGGCCTGGGCCCGGGGCCTGGGCCCCGGGCCCCGGGCCCCCCACATTTTGGAGTATTTTATTTAACAACCCAATTAATACTAAGTTACTAACGTTTCTGTTTGTTCAAAGTTATTTTTTGCACGACGTATCTCAGTGTTTTGTAAAACGTATTTCTGAGCCGTAATATATAAAGGGTTCTTTGGTGAACACCAGTGATTCAGTGTCTTTATTTTATTATATTGTAATTTGTAAGACCGATTGGAATTGGAAAAGGGCCCCCACAAAAATGTGGCCCCTGGCCCCCCACAGTCTTAGTCCGGCCCTGAGTTTGGGTTAGGCATGTTTGGGGTTGGGGAGTTAGTATTAGAATTGGGGGGTGTAAAGCCCAAAGTCACATATTTTTTAATGGGTTTTGGCTAAAAGGGATGACTCAAAGTCCTCAAAGGGACCCGTACGCGTTCAGTCCTTTCGTGGCTTTTCCAAAATGTCGTCAAATATGTTTTCAAAAGGCTAGGCGGTAAACCAGATTTCTGATTAGGGTTAGGGTTTTTGTTGTGGTTAGGATATCGAAAAGATTGCTCGCTTGAAATTCACTCACTGAAGCTCGAGACAAATTTGGAAAAAACAAATTACTATACATATTTTTGAAAAGCAGCGAAAGGACTGGATGGGTCCTTTTGAGTGATCCCTTTTAACCTCGACCTTTTAAATGAAAACAATGCATATTTAATGAACACTGCCCCTTGTGCGTAGAAATTATTAAATTGTTTTTTGTAGTGTGATCAAGTAAATGAAGGTTTATACAACAATACCACACAAATGAATGAATATTGTGCAGAGAAAGGCTTTGCTGGCTGGTTTGAAACGTCTGCTAAAGAAAATATTGGAATAGATGAGGCTGCTACATTCTTAGTCAATAAGGTTGGCTTTACATTATTTACCTAATTAGTCAATAGACTGTAGTTTGCAAGAATACATATCCAATGTTACGTTGTTAATAATATACATGACAAAATTACTGCATCCTGATTGGTCGAGAGGAGTGCAATTTCAATGTAAAGCCCTAATCAAACGAGAACGCAAGTTGGCAGTCAGAATTTCTGTGGCGGTCGTTTGAACGCCCAAGTTAACAAAATAAAGGTTTCATGAGTGTTTTAAACAAGTTTTAACTTTGTCACGGTACATGATATTTTCGGGAAACTATTCAGAGCGGCTGGCTGAGATAGCGCGACTGCCAACTTGCGATGACTTGCGTTCTCGTTTGATTTGGGCTTTAAGCCCTATTATTCATTAAAGTTCCTGCAAGAAGACTAGAAGAGGTTAGATGCTATGAGTAAAACGTTTTACGTATTTAGTGAACAAAGCGAAGCAGTTTTTAACCATTTATGCTTCGAGAAGTGGAGCAATGAGTGGTATGTAAACTTTGTAGCCGGAAGAACATTTGTCTAACATTTCATGTATATTATTAATAAGTAATAGCATGGTTTCGAGTGCAATTTTGGAAAAACACGCACTCGTGAGTTTTTCAAAGACCTCAATTTTGATAGTCTTCGAAAAACTCACTCGTGCATGTTTTCCAAATTGCACTCGAAACCATGCTATTACCTATACAAATTAAATTAACCCTTTCATTTCCATCCGTGCCATTTGGCACTTTTAATTTTTTACTCTGTCTAACGCCAGACGATTTTACTCGTCAAGGGAAGACCTCCTGACATGGTGGAAGTTAAGCCCCGCACAGACGACCAAGTTTTCCTTGACAAGTTCCTTGGTAACTTTCCTTGCTCGTGTGTACGATGAACACGTTTTTTTCCAACAATTTTTCTTTACAAGTTATAATTGCTCGTGTGTACGGTTGGACAAGTTTTCCTTGACGGCAATGATCGCGTAATAAGCTTCGGAGATGATCTTGTCAAGTTTTCCTTGACGACTATACACACGAACAAATTTCCTTGTTCAAAAGCTGGCATGACCATCACAGATACCTATCCCAGATGGTGTTGATTTTGCGGAGGGAGGAAAACCGGACAACCCGGTGGAAAACCCTCGAGGCACAGGAGAGACCGACTAAACTCTACTCGCATGGTCCAAGCTCGAGAACGGGGCTGTTCCCAAACGGTCACCCATCCAAGTACAAACCCCGTCCAACCGAGCTTAACTATTGGTGAGAGTCAGCGCCCTAATAGCACACGCCACCCGTGCTTCCCCTTCTCTTACGGGAGAGGTATGTATACCGGGCCCGGGAGACGGTTGGAAGTCGAGCCTATATGTACAACCTGAATATACACATGTAATTCAGTTTGTGAAAACTCGCACGATTTATTTGATTGGATTTTTTGAACTCACGAGAATTCCCAGAGAACCAATTGTAACTGGAAGACTTGTCAGATCTGAGAAGCTCAGCGGGGAGTCGACAAGCTTTTGTGTGAGTTTTCACAGCCTGAATTACAGATGTATATTCAGGCTGTATACAGGCTAATCCTAAAACTACTGTAGCAGCAACAATTTAAAAACCCATATGCTATGTGGGCTACCATTTACCTTGTATATTAATTGCCCTGTATTTCATTCTCCACTGTTGAAAATATTGTCGACATTGGAGCACCAACCATTTTCTTTTTGCTTTTCCAGATTTTGGAAAACGAGGCAACACATAAAATTGACGACAGTTTTCATCAGTCTAACAATGGTCCTCCGGTTATATCAGTAGGTCGTAAGAATGGCCAACGTCCACCTCATCAACAGTATCAAAGTGGTGGTTCTTGTTGTTCATAGGGTATCTTCCACTCAATGTCTATACAATGGGAAAATACTGCTGGTATCAAGGTTCTCTATAACACAAATCAAAGAATCAATAGTAGAAACAGTCCACTGGCAGTAACGTTTTCTTAGTTATTAGAAATATTAAACACACACACGCATTGTATTCTACATTTTCTTCTTTCTTTCTTTCTTTCTTTCTTTCTTTCTTTCTTTCTTTCTTTCTTTCTTTCTTTCTTTCTTTCTTTCTTTCTTTCTTTCTTTCTTTCTTTCTTTCTTTCTTTCTTTCTTTCTTTCTTTCTTTCTTTCTTCCTTCCTTCCTTCCTTCCTTCCTTCCTTCCTTCCTTCCTTCCTTCCTTCCTTCCTTCCTTCCTTCCTTCCTTCCTTCCTTCCTTCCTTCCTTCCTTCCTTCCTTCCTTCCTTCCTTCCTTCCTTCCTTTCTTTCTTTCTTTCTTTCTTTCTTTCTTTCTTTCTTTCTTTCTTTCTTTCTTTCTTTCTTTCTTTCTTTCTTTCTTTCTTTCTTTCTTTCTTTCTTTCTTTTGGGGATTTTGCACACAGTTCAAAAATGGCTAACATTTAAATATTTTTTATAACTTAACTCAATTCATTAATTTTGTTATGTGGGGCTTTAAATGTATTATCGGGGGACACGATCCGAAATTTACATTTTGTATTTTCATGAGAGTAAGAACAAATAATACAGCTATTATATATCATTTGAAAGCTCTTTTAATGTAGATAGCAAATTTATCAATAAAAGGACATATTGGTTACCAGGTTAGGAGAAATTCTACAAATTTCATTAATTATAAAAGTTATTTCTTGACACAATATTAAAGTGCCTATCTCACCTGTAGGGATTATACACATTGGTAATCTTTGGGTTCTCCTGAGCAAAATTGCAATATATCTTGTCAGCCAAAAATTTCATCTTCATGGAGTTTTTCGCTGTCAATGTTACCGGATGTGATGTCACAAGAGGCATTCCAAACCAGTTTTTTTTTTGTTACTTGCCACAAAAATGCCTCTTGTGACATCACATCCGGTAACTTTGACAGCGAAAAACTCCATGAAGATGAAATCCCCACAGGTGAGATAGGCACTTTAAAGAAAACACACAACCAAAGCTATTTGAACAAAATCCCAGACAATTGATGACTAATGATAAATACTAATGACTGCTTTTTTAATGAACCAAAAATTGATGTCATTGTCATGATAACCGATTTTATGATTCGACTACACCATTTTCTCAAAATATGTCTAACTTAGTATATATGGGGGGTAGGAACAAATCCATTCATTAAACTGTTAAGCATTATGTGTATTACACATGCCGAAAATTGTGATACAATTAGTCAAATACTTTTTTAGTTTTAAGCATAGGCGTAGAGTTTTATTTTCGAAATTTAGAGTCGGAAATGCCATTTCCTGCATTCTGAGGGGTGATTTTTAAGAACACTGAAAGTCATGAAATGTCATAAAAACTAGTTAAAATACAACACATTTTACCCTAACCAGTAACCTATAATTTGTGAATGATGAGTCAGATTCTGCCAATTTTTATATAATATGGTGGGTAGTGAGACCTTCACTGGCGTTGTGTGAGGACTAATTTGGAGCATTATACTTAGCGTTCCACCACAGCAGCTATACAACGCACTGTTATTAGTGGTATGTTTCATAAATTTGCCAGTTTATTTCGCTCATTTTTGAGCTTAATACTTTATGTTTGACCACACCAGTTAAGTTTCACGTGAAGTGTCTAGTTTCAGTCGATAGGTCGTAAAATATGCCTGCGGTTTGATGTATGTTTGGGAGAAGAATGAAGCGTTGAAGGATTTATGTAGGTCTGTGTTCTTTGGATAACCCTCGACGCGTTTCGACCTTCCAGTCTTCTTCAGGAGGGATTTTGAGTCGATGTTGAAATTAGTAATGTTAAGACGAAATTACAGATATTAGAAGGCGCGTGCAACACTGAAGTATAATATAGACAAGTTAAAAATAAAAATAAAGTCTTACTGAATGTCTGTGTAGTTTTGGTGTAGTCCGTAACGTACTGGCAATGCATCTGTGGTCGACTTTATAAATTGGTGAATTTCCCGCTCCTCTGTCCCGTGTCGATTATGTCGTTTCGTTATAGTATATATAACGGGGCTTAATGATGAGAATCAAATAATTTTTTATGTGGTCTAAAGGCCAATTTGTACTATTACAGTTTGGCAAGGAGAATTGTCACATATTTTATTATTATTATCTTTATTAAAAATCAAATTTGCAGTAAAAAACTGAATTATTTTGATTCACAATGATTACTAGTATTTTACAATTAAAAATGAGTCATGAGAGTAAAAGGAAAAACCCAAATTATTATTCGCTGCTGGAATAAAACTGTTCGCATAACGAGATGTTCTGCACTTCGGATTTGAAAAGAGTCGGTGTTCTTCGTGGGGGAACTAAACAATTGATCTTATGAGATGGATTGATCATATTTGAAAAGAAGCGCTTAATTATACGCTCATAAAAGGATGTTTTTCGGTGAAAAGCGCTCAAAACCCTATAACTTTTTGGCATACCCTTCAAAACCTTATTTTAGCATCATTGTGGTTATAGAATCAACACATTTTAATGAGAATTTGGACTGGTTGAGAGACATCAAAAGATAAGAAAATCATAATGAAGATAGGTATGCTACAAACATTTTCATGTTTACGATTTTACAGTATGAATCGATGCAAAATTTTCTCGTGTTCAAACAACATTTTCTTAACGGACGTTTGGTGGACGTTCGTCAAGCTCAATTACTCAAAAAAGATTTCTGAGACCCCAGACAGCTGCAACCTTCTAATGACCGGTTAGACGCTCTAACCATTGAGCCACTGAGGCTCAGATGAAAATCTAAGGTTGCAAATTGATAGTCAAAATTTCTATTAAGCTTTCAAGCCATGTATATTGTCTATATTAACTATGGTTGTACGTATCGCGACCCCAAAAAACAAAAATAACACTAACCGGACCGAACCTAGACTCGGTTACCACAGGTAGCCCAAGTAATAAAGACAGGAGTGACGACCATTCCAACAAAAATCACAGCTCATTACGCGCCTTGAAGTTGCTGAGTTTCCACTGCATGGGGTGTGGCCCAGGGGTATATAGCTAAAATATAGGCCCCCATAAGAGTTCAGAGACTCAGTGCACCTCAGAGCATTCATATCATGGTACACCATAGTTAATAGAACATATATATGGTTTGGAAGCTTTATTGTCTTTCAACGTGAAGCATGGTCATGTTGAATTGACAATGGAGTTCCTTATATGGAAGTAAATTCTATGGACACGTGACGATGAAGCACCACAATACGTGACGATGAAGCAACTCACTTTAAATTAAATCCAAGCGTTGCTATTGGATGACTGCTTCATTATACAGAAAATACAATGCCGTGAAATTGCACAAATTTCCATAAACTTGAACAAAAACATAGAACAATCACTGTGGATGAGTTTCCAAACCATGTATATGTTCTATTAATAGGCGAGTTTCAGGGTGTTGCGCGCGCATCGTTTTGCAAAGAAATTGGCGGGCTCTTGGCGGCTCCCCACCCTTTTCCTTGCATTAGTTTCCAGTGCTCCTAGTCTTTCGCGTGCGCGCGTCGTTTGATGCGTTTTAACTATTTGCCTGTATAAATGCGTTTATATAATAAATCCTGAAGAGACGCCTGCGGAGGAGGCAGCCACCGGTACGGTTGCACGGTTTTAATAGGACCACTTTCCAGAGTACCAAAAAAAAATGTTCGAGGCTTTGCGTGAATATTAGACTTATGGGCCGATTACATGAGCCGGGCTAGCCCGGCTAACCAGGCTGACTCATGTCACGAAATTTTTTCCTCGGCCACAAAAGGAGATTTTAATCAACGTTAGGATTTGTTTACATCTAAACTAAACCAATTCTTCTTTGTACATTTAGTTTACGCGAGTTTGAAAACCACAGTGAGATCCTAATCAATTGCGTGAGCCCAGTTAACCGGGCTAGCCCGGCTCATGTAAACAGCCCCTAAGAGTTAGTTTAGAGGATGGTATTATTATGCTAAAGGTTTTCGTCCCATTTGAGACAGCACTTCACTTGCGACAGTAATAGTATTATTATTATTTGGGTTAGTATTACGGTTAGTTTCGCTTTTAAAAAAATTTCCGGCGGAGCATGCTCCTGGATCGTATCCACCACGCTCAACTGGACCACTTCAAAATTGGTGGCCACGGCTTTGCCGCTCTGATTTGACTGACCAGGCAGGACCTCGGCTATATAGAGGGACAGTCCTCCTGGATTTTACCTTGCATTTTCAGCATATCCTCCTACCTAGAATTACCAATAATCAGTAAGTGTGAAATCCCTAGAATTACCAATAACCGTTAATTTTAAAAAACTAATTCCCAACCCACCACCCCAACCTAGCCCTAACCCCCCGGAAACCCTAAACCTAACCAAAACCCCCGGTAAACCTAAACCTAACCACAACCCTCCGGGAAAATGTGCCTCCTCTCAGACCCCGACCACAACACCCCTCTAGGATTTTTAGCTTTATGTGTTCAAGTTTAACATTTTAAGTTTAACAAGTTTAACAAGAGAATTACCTACAATTACCAATTATTGGTAATTCAAGGCCGTTTCACACTTACTGATTATTGGTAATTCTAGGTAGGAGGACATGTTGGCATTTTAATACATGGAAATTTTCCAGTCCCTCGGCTTCAAAGTGGCTAGCCATGCTCATGTCATTATGCATACATGAGCATGGCTGGCCAACTTTGAAGCCGAAGGACTTATCTATGCAACAACTTTTTTCCAGCCCTATTACGGGCCTTAAAGCCTGGTTTCCATATAGCCGTCCAATCGCATAATAAGTACTTATTAACCGAGCTTCGGGCGAGGTCTGTACTCAAAAGATCTCAAGCAAAATATTTTCCCGTACGGACCGAGCTTGTGAGGTTAATAAGGAATTTATTATATGTCTCCACAACAACGAGAAATAATTTAGAGAAAACATTATCGTCTACAGTACGTCTTCCTGCACGTCAGCGCAAGCGGAGGCTGAGCGGTCTCATAGTCGCGATTCGATATAATTGACAACAAAACAACCAAAAGGGAAAACATTTTGAAAAGAATATAATTTTTAAGAATATAATTTTTTATTTTTTTTTATAATTTTTAAGAATATAATTTATTTATTTATTTTTTTTTATTTAATTTTTTTTTAATTTTTAATTTTTATAATTTTTAATTTTTTTTGTATGTTGTTTTTGTGCGGGTCCGTACACCGAGTCCGTACGGTAAAGTACGGACTCGCACGGTAGCCAATCAGCGTTCAATACGCCAGTTCGGACTCGCAAGACATATAATAAAGCTTTTTATTGCTGGCTAATTCAACACTGTCTATGATTGGACCATCGCCCCTTGCCGCAGCCATGCCGCCGGCTCTTACGGCTATATGGAAACCTTTCTTTGGACAGAAAATTTAGTTTCGCCCGAGAGCTTACAAGACAAAGAAATATTGTCTGCCCTGAGAAAGTTTTCCTGAGTGGAAATGGGCCTTTAAGGCTAGTTTCCACTCAGGAAAATCTTCCGAGCAGGATAGGAACGGAAAGTGATAAAGTCATTAGTTCCGACCGAGAGCTCACAAGACAAAGAAAGCTTTCCTGTCCATTCCGGTCCTGCGGAAGATTTTCCTGAGTGGAAACTAGCCTTTAGACGCCGTTTAGATGTAAAGCTTCCAGCCTCCCCAGGTGAATCGGCGAGATCTCACTTAGGAGTTTAGGCTCTAAACTCAAAACAAATTTTACAAAGCGCACCGGTGCGTGATTGCGTGATCTGGCATGTCTCACAGGAATGTCACGTGCCTGCTAACAAAAATAAACATTACGTACTGTCAATGCGCGTGCATACTATCGTAATCCGATGTTATTAATTATTAACTGCATTATTTTGACGTTGTTTTCTAAAAAGACACTGCAGTTCCCACTCTCTCGACGCCGTCGAACTGTGCTATCAGTTCTGAAATAGTGATGAAAATGTTTCCATATATCTAATTATCTATCCAATAAAGCGTTTTATGAATACTAGAAATATTCAGTCATTTTGACTCCAGGGGTAACTGACCTGCACTGCGGGATTCGGATGAAAGACCGAACGTTTTAATTCTTAGATTTCTACAGTATACCAACCACAACACGAACGAAAGCGACTAAAGTCACTCAATCCATGATGGTAGGTGAATGTTGGTTTTGAGCTTTTTATTAAAAGGCGTTTGTCATGATATATAATGTATTCAAACTTAAATATTTGCAGCTACGGATCAACCCAGAATCGGAGAAACATGAACATATCGTCAAAGTGCTTGTTATCGGTGATGTGGGAACCGGGAAAACTAGTTTCATCAAAAGATACATTAGCAAGCTGTTTTCAATTCATTATAAAGCTACTGTATCCTTTGAAGTGAAATATATTATTACTGCGCCATTTGCTGACTGAATTAACATCTAGTCAGATAATTGAATAATATATTTTTAATTAATCGTAAAGTAGTGTAATATTCTATATTCAGATTTCAGAACAATAAAGTATCTATTAAACATTTCGAAGACTTTCGATCAAGATTTTTCGAGTTTTGTCGACAAGTTTTATCCAATTATTTATGCAAGGTTGATAACTTATATATTAACCACAGTACATCACAATTGTGTGATATAATATGGAGGAGGGCAGAACATATACATGGTTTGGAAGCTCTATTGTCTTTCAACATGAAGCATGGTCATGTTGAACCGTGGTTGAACTGACAATGGAGTTACTTATATGGAAGTAAATTCTATGGACACCTGATGATGAAGCACCACAACACGTGATGATGACACTAATTAAACCAGATCATTGCTATTGGATGACTGCTTCATTATACAGAAAATACAATACCGTAAAATTGCACAAATTTCCATACACTTGAACAAAAACATAGAACAATCACTTTGGACGAGTTTCCGAACCATGTATATGTTCTATTAACTATGGTAGGGCTAACCCTCTTTGCTGACTTGAACTGCTATAAAGTATAAACCCAATCTTAACCCAAACATGATTGTAAGTTGGAACCTGACTCCAACCCAACATGACCCTAAATAACCACAAGCTACTGTATTTTCTGGGTGATAACCTGTGGGTTATCTCTTAATTTTGCTAGGAAACATATTTTGTGCAGGTAATAGGGTGGTGCGGGTAATCTGTTGAATTCTTAACTAAAGACAACACCATCACGAAGACCGGAGGCCAAAGATTCTACTTTCATCTTGTGATGTTAGAGATTGTTATCAAAATGTTATTATTAGCAGCTGCGGGCTATCCGATAGTGTGTGTAATACGCTGATTTATTTTTCATTTCATTTTTGCTGCTGTGTAGGTTATACGCCATGTGGGTTATCGCCCAGAAAATACAGTAACCCAAATGAACCCAAAATTTGGGTTGGTATGTGCTCCTCTAGTTCAGAACCAACCTGTCTGTGACAACATCAAGCTGTAGTAATCTGTTGGTTTATCAATGCTGTACCAGTCACTGAAGAGTTGCATTGTGATGGAAACTATTAGCTAATACTGTAGGCTACAGTCTGATGGCACAAATGCACTTTTACTAATCCCTTATCCTTACTCTAATCCTAACCTTTACCCCAATCCTGACCCTGATCCTAACCATGAAAGTGCACTAGCACTAGTCTAATGTTGTCAGACAGTCCATGTACTGTAATGTGGTTCATTTGTGAGCGTAGCAGGACCTCCTGCCAAGCTCAGATATTCAGAAGATATTTCTAAGTCCCAGACAGAGATTCAAGCTAGCCAAGTACACAGAAGAAGTTGCAATTGCCCAAATTGCAAAAGTTGAGCCCCTGAAGGGAGTTCGGGTACATATACACCCTGGGAAATACAGGGTATGAATTCTGAAACACCATTTTCTGCATTTTGAGAGCACTTTTGAGCAAAATATAACTACAGGTGGGATCTACTCTTAAACTGCATTTTGCACAGTGTATTAATTCATCATTTTTTGAAATTACATGTAATGATCTTTGTTATTTACCCATAACATTTTCCACCAGATTGGAAGTGATTTAGCTGTGAAGGAATTAAACTGGGATGATAACACCACAATCACATTACAACTGTGGGATATTGCAGGTAGGGTAATCTTAAATTCCTGGAATTACTTGGCTTTACTCGTATATAAATTATTATAAGCAATTATATTAAATCAGGTGGAAGTGATTTAATGACAATTTCACTTGTTTTTAGTGGTCAAATTAGGGTTAATTGGACCCATCTTCCCAATTTTCTCTTCCTTAATCTTTTGACTGCCAGCCAGCCCAGCCCAAACTGGCTCAGGTTCTTTAATTTATTGACCATACCGAAAAAGATGGTGACTTCTACATTTAACCACAATCCTTTACATACAGTAAATATTGCTTCTCGTAGAATTATTGGAAGATATGTTGTCTTAAAATGATCAACTTTGATAGCAATGAAGTTCTTGCTTACTTAATCCATCTTAGCATGATAAACAATGTTTAGTTGTTATTTGAGCTGATTTGAGGTTGCAATTAAAGCATTGTGATTAAATGTACCGCCACCATCTTTTTCAGTTACTACCATCAATTGTTTTACTCACACTATATTACACCAGACAATTTTACTCTGATTAATGCCAGATGATTTTACTCACCAAGTAAGGGTTGGTGATCCAAAAGGGTTAAATCTTATTACAGTACTGTACATGTATTCTGGTATGAAAATTAATTTACTGTCATGTGATGGAAAAAGCCACAACAACTACAGTACATGCCTAATCACATCAGGGAGTCCAAAAGTAAATAATGTCTGAACCCTCAACTACTGAAAGTTAAGAGGTCAACTGATAATATCATTATTTATGAGGAACTACAGATTTACTTTCTCAACATGTTTTTTGTTTTTGTTTATTTTTGGCATACTAGGACAAGAAAGGTTTGGCAGTATGACAAGGGTAAGATCATGGAAAAATTTAGGATTTTATGTAATATTTAAAACATGAACACTGCATGCAGTGTTTTCATCAGTTATTGCCTTGTGTTTTAAATCTGATAAAACACGTACTGCAAATGTTTTAAAATTAAATAGCTTCAAAAACGAGTTTATGTGTGTAGTAATTATAGAAAATGACATTGTGTAAGCTGAGAAAATCAAAACTAAAGTTTATGTAAATCAAAGTTTTTCAAAAACTTTATCAATTTGGCTGATGATTTAAAATTTATTTATTTTTTTATTTCTGATTGATGAGATCAATAATATAAGCAAGTTATTATACATACAAAAAATTACAATAATAATACCATAATTATAATAATAAATTAAATAATAATAAATAATAATAGTAATAAATATAATATGTAATAATAATAATAATATAATATTAAATAATAATAAATAAATAATAATAAATAATAATAGTAATAAATATTAAATATGTAATAATAATAATAATAATATAATATTAAATAATAATAAATAAATAATAATAAATAATAATATACAGTATATAATAAATAATGATAATATATAATAATCATAATAAGGGACCAGTCATTATTTATGGAGGGGGTGGGTAGGGGGGGGGGGTAAATAATTTACTTGAAAGAAAAAATAAAACCCAGCCCTTTAAGGCCTACGAATTTCAAGTGACCCCCCAGAAAATTGCTTTTATTTTTTGTGACCCCCCCCCCTCCAACAAAGCGCATTATATGCTGTTATTATTTAAAGAGCACACAGCAGTAGCTAGTCTATAGGTGAATAAGGTGATGCTCAGATAATGATCGGGGTTATTAACTTTAAAAGACTAATTTATTGACCTTTGCAGTTTGCACACACATTGATCATTTTATAAAAAATAACATGTTGAGTTTTATATTGTTGGCTATTAAAATAGAAAATGAAAGTTGTTCTACAAAAAATGTTAATGAAAGTTGTTCTACAGAAATTACAAAGTAATGATTTTAAAAATTGAATGATTTATGTTTCAAACCCCCCTTTAAGGGCTTAAATGAAACATGACCCCCCTTTTTTGTAAATTAAATACTTGTGACCCCCCCTCATTTTTTACCCCACCCCCCTCCATAAATAATGACCGCTCCCTAAATAATAAATAGTAATTAATATAATAATTTAAAAAACTCATTAATAATTCATGAGGAAAACACAAAAGAAATCAATACCGTAGCAGAGGTTGTAAATCGGATACAGAATCGTCCTGATTTACATAAACTTTAGCTTCGATTTTCTCGGCTAAAATAGAGTATATCGCTAAAATAGTTGGTGAACTTGATTACTTAGATGCATTTGTATTTTAAGAAAGATACAGCATTCGCAGCCGATCTGTATCTGATTTACTACGGCTCGCCTTCGGCTCGCCTTGTAAATCAGATACAGATCGGCTACTCATGCTGTATCTATTACTTAACATAGTGTGACCATGTATAACATCACTGAAGCAATTAAAGACTGCATGGACATTGTAACAGGTAGAAGAAAAGAGAAAGTGTGTAAAATCATTGATAGTGTATACCAAGCAATACGAGGCAAAGCAAAGTGAAAAGGTGGTAAACTGCAAAGATTTTTAGTAATGAAAAACTGACATTTTGAGCAGAGCTCTGAATCCCAACATTTCACTCAGACTGATGAAAGACTCCACTTGAAACATCTGCTTTCATTACCAGTAAAAATCATGGCAGTTCACCACCTTTTTACTGCACTCTGTTCAAGACCCTGCCTATGTAACAGTAACAGTAACACTCTACCTTTTTACAATACCAGGCAAACATGGTGGAACAGGGCAAGCTACACATGTAAAAACACAAGCTGTTACAGACCTGCAAGCAAGTTGTTACAAGGCTGTTAACATGTCTGTAACAGGTTGTTGACAACTTGTAACAAGGCTGATGACTCCAACAGACTGATGACAAGTTGTTCCAACAACCTGTTACCGCTCTGCACTCAACAAGTTGTTAACAGATTGATGCTAACAAGGTTGTTGCAGCTTCTTGAATGAACAGCATTGTTACAACCTGTTCCCAGCCTTGCTATAAGCCTTGCTACAAGCCTGTTGCGAACACATCCTGTTGACATTAGCTGTGAGATTTTTACGTGTGTAGGAGAGTTACATATACCCCCCCCCCCCCAATATTTCTACTGTTATGCCACTGTAATACTGTATACTGGTATACAAATTATTGCTGTGTACTATGGGTTCAATTTTTCTGTATTTTAGGTCTATTATAGAGATGCTATTGGAGCTTTTGTTGTTTTTGATGTGACCCGTGCCTCAACTTTTGAAGCTGTTGAGAAATGGAAAGATGATTTGGATAGCAAAGCTTTTTTACCAAATGGTTATTTAATACCTGCTGTTCTTCTGGCTAACAAAGTGAGAATATTTTTTTTCACTACACTAAAAATATTTATACTCAATGCATTTTCTCAGCTACTAATAAGCAGCGGTGGATCAAAGGGGGGGACACTTTGGTCAAGTGCCAGGGGCCCCGCGCTTTCGGGGAGGGGGGGGGGGCACAGATTTTAGGGGCCCTTTGGTGAGAATATTTCAGAATCATTCCAAAACCTATGGCTAAAAGAAATCTAAACTTTAAATCGTTGTTTGCAATTATCTTAGAAATAGAACCAGAGTTCCAGAAATGTTACCACAGATACGCACGGGAGCACGCGTGGTGTGTGCTGTTAGGGTTCTGCTTCTCACCACTAAATTAAGCCCCAGTTAGATGGGGTTTAAGTACTTGGATGGGTGACCGTCTGGACCCGGTTGTATAAAAAAGTGATTAACTTTAATCATGATTAGTGCTTAATTCTAGCCAATCAGGACCAGTGTTTGAGACTTTAACTACGATTTAATCACCCAAAAGGTGATTAAATCATGATTAAAAGTTTTATACAACCGGGCCCTGGTCCCTCTGTAAAATCAACACCTAACATTTTAGCTGTGATCCGTGGTCTCAACTGTGTCGTATAGCGGCTGCCTGGAGCGCCTTTGACATGGCCACGTTGAAAATCCTTATAAGAAATTGATATGTAATTTATCAACTGATAATAACGACATAATATACACAAACATTTTTCCAAGATAGCTTACTCGCAGCTGACAACTGGTTGTTATTCGTATTTTTTTGTTAATTTTCTCCGATTTTTCTAGTCCATTTCTGACTTCAGGCACGGACATGGTACTGATTTCCTTTGTGTTTTCCTCATGAATATGGTTTTTGAAGCTATATTTCAAATTTCACGAGTGATAAAACAGCTATTTCACGTTTCACAAAAAAACATTGGTATTATAAAATATTTCGATTTTATTACAAAATCATCTTCAGACCATTTGTAATAAAATAAAATATATTACCAACCCACGCTTTGTCTCGTCTACACGCGCAAAAACGCACACTCTGATGTGTCAAACCTGATGCAGAATGATGTCAGATCTGTTCAGAAAAATATAGCGATCCCTGATACAGCCTGTTGCAGTATCAGCAATGATACACCTATGATATCATATCTGTAGCATACCTGCAGCTACAACAGACTGTTCAGAACAGATTCTGTCAAACTGTATCAGCCTGACACGGTCAGTGCTGTATCAGTTTGATATAACAGACTGAACAGGTATGTTGTTTACGGAGCTGTCGCAGTCTGTTAGAAATTCTAACTAAATGTTTATACAGCAGCGCTGGTACATTCTGTAGCTGTCAGGATGTATCAAGGGTCGCTACATTTCTTCAATAGAGTGAAATTGCTGAACACCGCTAAACTTTAACACATACTACTAAACTTTATAGTCGTCGTTCAATGAATTGCCATCATCAATTAACCTTTCATGATGTCTCTACTCAATTACCTGGATAGTACTTCCATAGTTTACTGATTTGAAATGGATAACCAAGATGAAATATTTCTGTGAAGTTTGAGTATGTTGCCGACCATTTTGACTATTTCTGTTTTTCAACTTTTTCCCGCTTCTTTTTAGCTGACGTCAGCGGAAACCGAATTTGCGAGGTTACTAGTTTTGTGAACACGTGACTACGTGTCACGTGACAGAGAAAATTATCGTACTTAAATTGTTACAATTATAGCATTTAACATGTACGTTATTATATTTAAAATAAAAATAATAAAAGGTTACCTTAATTAGTACATGAAAAAGTATTGCAATACACTAATTTCATAAGTTTGGAATGGCCATGGTTCACACCATTTAAATCTTGAAAGTTGCATGCGATTTGCAAAAAAATACTCCATTGTTGTGATTTCATTAATATAGACTGTAGTGATCGAATCTTTTAAATTGTTGGTGTTTTCAGAGGAGTTTCTTTTTTATTTTGTCAGTGTGACCAAGAAAGTTTGTTTAAAAACGAAAAAATTGACAAGTTGTGCTCAGACAAGGGATTTGCTAAGTGGTTTGAAACTTCTGCAAAGGATAACATTGGCATAGATGACGCAATTAACTACTTATTAACTATGGTAAGTTGAAATGATATATTCTTAAAAGCTAGAACAAAGTGAAAAGGTAGTAGGCGGACGTTTCGAGCGGAGCTCTTCATCAGATCAGAGCATGGTCAATGGTACCCTGCAAGTCAGAGCCCTTTTCCGACCTACGTCAGGCTTTGAGGGAAAGTGGGCTCTGCCAACAAACTCAATATTTCTTGAGCATGCGTGAACGGTTGCCAAGATACTATTTTGGGCCCAGACTCTAACGCGTTACTTGCTATTTTCCTGCTTGCGCGTGTTCAAAAACTACAACTTGTTTGACCAGTTCAATACCTCACTGACTCGCCTTAAACTTGGGGTGAAGATGGGGTTTGTTGGCAGAGCCCATTTTCCCCCGAAGCATTGCGTAGGTCGGAAAGGGGCTCTGACTTGCAGGGTAGGTCAATGGAAAAATAGTTTGGAACCTCGACAAATTTCAAAGCGCCTTTAATGAACTGTGATTTTGTTGAAAGTTGAAACGGTCCTCACCGTACACAAATCTCTTGTTTTTCGTTTAGTTGATATTTCAATAAAAGGGTCGAGCGCGAAGCTAACAGGGCTGTAGGAGCCGTGGAGCTGGGGGGGGGGGGGGGGGGCACATACCCCCTACTTCTTTTTCCACAAAATCTCTTTTTTATACTTTAATTAGATCGAATAATTAAAGTATACTTTGAAAAAGTATCTCTGTTGTATTTCACCTGTTGCAGAATTGACGATACCGAAAAAGATAGCGGCCATACATTTAAGTGATTTAACCACAATGCTTTGCGACCTCAAATCAGCTCAAATAACAACTAAACATTGTTTATCATACTAAAATGGATTAAATAAGCAAGAAATTTATTCCTACCAAAGTTTTCCGTTTTAAAATTTTATCTTCCGATTATTCTGCAAGAAACAATATTTAATGTGCGCAAAAGATTGTGGTTAAATACAAGGCGCCATCTTTTTCAAGAATAATAATGAAATGCCATTTCAGATCACAGGTCTCAAAAATCCAAAATTTACTAGGGGAAAAGCCCCCAGATTCTCTTAAACCTTAAATGTTGTCACACTGATTTGCAAACGTCAAATTTTGCTTCCCCAGGAGTGAAATTTCGTTCTTACGGCACTGCCTAAAACACTGCTATTGGATAATTGCTTCATGCACAAGTTTGCACGAACGTGAACAAAAAGATATATAGCATTGAGTTTATCGATTGACTAAAATGTGAGTGAAATAAACTGAAACTTGGCTTACATATATGTCAAAAGGGTGACGTACGTTGAAAATAGCCAATCAAATGCTCGGTGGATAAACAAACTGATAATTAATGCGAAAATGTTAAAACAAACTTGGGGGGGGGGGGGGGGGGGGACAAGGACGGCGTGCCCTGAGGATTTGTACTTTGTGGGCCCCAACAATTCGTGACTGATGGGCCCAAATCATTTGTAGATGCCTAGTTGGTTGGCTCCAATAATTTTTAAGCACTGCTGCATAAAACTTGAAGTGCAATTTAGATTATGAAATATTGCAGTTCTATAGCGTTTTGAGCTAAGGCCCTCATCAGAGAAACGTATAGTTCAATTTGTCGTATAAAACCTTTAGTATTTCGATATTTTTTTCCAATTCAACGTTGCATATGCAGCACATTTATTTATTTTATTGTCTTTTATAAATTTAAGTATATATATTAAAAATAACAAGACAGCTGTATGCAACTACACGTTAGATTTTAAATATTGCGTCGTTGTTTTTCTGTTTTTAAACTTTTAAAATTTTGTGTGCTTTTAAAAAGGTGTTGTTAGAACGCAGGAAAATCCACGACACCCAATTTTCAAAAACTTTTCGAGCATGCACCCCCCCCCCCCCCCCCCCTAAATGTGCGGACCCAAAACAAAATTCTTCGTATGCTGACCTCTTAGTAAAGTGGGCCCTATTTCAGAGCCACGCCGCCACTGCAGTAGGGGGGGGGGACAAGTAAGGGGTTAACACTTCAAGGGACTATCAGTGAGAGTACAGCGCAGTGGAAAACAAAAACTTAAAAACATTAATAATAACATTGCTAACTGAAAGAAATAAACTAGTAGGAGATTAGAGGAAAATGTTCGTTAAGGGCTTAAAGGGCACATGACTCGAAAATTAAGTTTGTCTTATTGAAAAGAACATTTAAAATGATAAAATAACATCTTTTGCAGTTTTTGGTTTCCTTGCTTCGTTTTCGAGATATTCCAGTTTGTTTGATATGCAAATGACACAACTTTCTACGTCACACGTGCATAATGAGTATTATGAGTTACCGAGAGAAGGTTACATATTTTTGCTATTGTGAAACGAAATCACTTGGAATTCTACAAGTTTGGTGTTGTGGATAGAAACACGCACATGCTTCCTTTGAGTTAAGCCCATGTTTTCATAATATCAAAGATATGTAACCTTTTCTGATAACTCATTATGCACGTGTGACGTAGAAAGTTGTGTCATTTGCATATCAAACAAACTGGAATATCTCGAAAACGAAGCAAGGAAACCAAAAACTGCAAAAGATGTTATTTTATCATTTTAAATGCTCTTTTCAATAAGACAAACTTAATTTTCGAGTCATATGCCCTTTAAGGCAATGCATGAGGGGGTGTTTATAGCCTCAACAGGAGGGCCTGCCCGCAGGCTAGGGTGTTTATATGGAGGCGAGCCAGCCAATGTACCCGCGGGCTAGCCTGCTTTGCCGAGATCTTGCTTATGCTATTATTTCTTGTTAATTTTTATCTTGTGAGTTTATATGAGAGCCTAGACTTGCTCCAAGTCCGCCTCCTAGCGCTAGTTTTTGCGGGCGGGTGGAAAGGCGGGAGAGCGGAAAAGCGGGAGGAAAGAGGCGGACTTGTTTCGCTTGCAGGTTTTTTAATCTAATTAAATATTCTGGTGGGAAATCGCTGAAATGTACATCGCCCTGTTTTGACGTGTTTCGGGTTGTCGTACATGCAATGGAAAGTGGTTCTACCACTACTAAAACGTTTTCAAGAGTCTGTTTAACTCCAACTTCCAAAGATAGCACTTGCACAGCAATTTAGCCTGAATATAATTACTTCCCGAATTACGTCACCGGTCGAAAAATTCACCGATGAATTTTGGCGCGCTGCAGGTGAGAAAAGTCCTTTTCAACGAGGAACCGAAAGGTCAAAAATGTTTGAAAAGGACTTTGAGAAAGTCTAATGAGAGCCGAGCCTAGGCTCTTGTGAGTCTAGCCGAGATATCGCTTTGTGTGACTGGGATCTCAGTTAATCGGGCTGGGGTTTTTCCCATGTAAACACGATTGGGCATAAAAGCTTCATACACGCGACAAAATTTGTTTTTATCAGCTGTTTTCGACATATTAACAATTCAAAGTTCTGTTTGTTCATGTGCGGTTCGTAAAACAATGAAATTTCGTGTCTTGCCATAACTGATAAATTACGCAATTAGCACAACAAACAAGCCAGCCCGGTTAGGCGAGCTAGCCCTTCTCATATGTAAACACGAATGACAATCATCTTGGCAAAGCGGGCTATAAACACCCCCTGGGATGCCATTGTACTTTGCCAGATGTCACTTCTTACATTAAAGGACGTCTGTTTGCTTAGACAGACAGACAGACAGACAGACAGACAGACAGACAGACAGACAGACAGACAGACAGACAGACAGACAGACAGACAGACAGACAGACAGACAGACAGACAGACAGACAGACAGACAGACAGACAGACACACACACACACACACACACACACACACACACTTTACGTATCGATCGGTCGTTAGGTAGTACTTTATATACTGTATACTCTTACATGAATAACTATATAATTTAATATACTGTTTTATACAATACCCTGGTTGCTATGCGTGTTTTCATTGGTTGTTGCCCATGATCTATTAGAGGACAGACGCATGGTCACGTCAGATCACGTCAGCTGACTTGCTTTTTTCCTTTTTCATGCCCCAAAATCCGGCAAGAGTTTCGACAAAAACCTTTTAAACTTTTATTGTATAAAACAAATAGATTCCATTTTTTTGTTGTCTGTTCAGTTATAGATGCACAGAAGACGTCACAACGTGGTAAGAACATCAGTGACCCACTCGACTGCGTCTCGTGGGCCACTTTTTTGTTCTTACCACGTTGTGACGTCATCTGTGCATATATAACTGAACAGACAACGGCAAAATGGAATCTATTTGTTAAATTGATAGCAACACTTTATTTTTGGAAGATTTTAGAATGCAAGAAAGATCTCACCGAAAGTAAACAAGGAATAGTTTCACCAGTAAATGACCAACCACAGTCATCGCCGTGTTGTTCATTGTTTCATAAAGAATCAAAATCGTCACTCTTGGTGGATTCAGGACAGAACAATTAAGTTTATCATTAATTTTGTTAGTATAATATTAAATTCCTCAGATAATCCGCCTGTATTCTAAAAGCTAACTCACACCATCGTCAATCGAGATATGGTCTGGAAACTCGGCAAACTTCAAAGCGCCTATACTGAGCTGTGATTTTATGTTGAACCGTACCTTACACCGTGCACATCCTTTGTTTTAGGTTGATTAATATTTAAATAGCACGGTTGTGTGATTGAACTGAAACGTTGCTATTAGAAAACATTTTCCGTGTTTCCATAGTTATAGAAACACGAGTAGAAGTTTGGGAGAACGAGAAATTGTAGTGGGAACACGAGCCCGCAGGGCGAGTGTTTCCACGCTATTTCGAGTTCTCCCAAACTTCCACAAGTGTTTCTATATAACTCTATGGGAACACGGAAAAATGTTTTCTATTTCCTTTATAAAATAACCTGTCGAAAATAGGTATATAGAACGTAAACATAATCACTGCATCAAAGCGTAAATTCTCCTTACTCTTCATAATGGCGTATGATGGCGTATTGAATGGCGTGGACCTTGCCGTGTTTCCATAAAGCTATAGAAACACGGCTTTCAACCAATCGCCGGGCTTGTTTTCAAAATGTTATTTTATAAACTAAAATACAATGTGTTCAGTGACCGTGCACCGTGCACAAAAATGCATAAAGGCGAACAAAAAGATGGTCTGGAAACTCAGCTAAAGTCTTTGGTCGTATCTCGATTGACTATGGTGCAACTCAACACTCAATGAGTCTCCACTCATACCGTTCATTTGAATGGTGAGTAAGCTTTTAGAATACAGGCGAATGAGTCGTATTACTTTAAAACGTCATGTTTGGGCTTTGAAATATATATACTGCAGTGGCGGATCCAGCATTTTTTTTAAAGAGGGGGTTGACACCTCTAGGGGTGTCCGGGGGTATGCCCCCCCGGAAATTTTTTGATTTCTGATACCCTGAAATGCTATTTCCTGCATTTTGGGGACAATATTAGGATCAGAAATAGTGATTTTTATACGCTATATTATACACTAAACACAATTTATATTTAAGAAATAGAAAAGGGCCGCCCGTGTTTATATAGCCTGATGCAAACACGAGAGTGAGTTGGGAGAATTCGAAAGTTTATGTAAACCCAAGCCGTAGGCGAGGGTTTACATAAGTACTTTCGAATTCTCCCAACTCACTCGAGTGTTTGCATCAGGTTATATAAACACAGGGCATCCATTTTCTATTTCTTTTATGAAATAAGGCTAAAAAATGTGCCGTGACATCACAACCGTGTTTACATAGCCTGATATAAACACGGTAATTGACCAATCACAGCGTGCGTAAGACGCAACCTATTTTATAAATTATATATAATATGTACCATATATAATAGGCTAGGGGGTTGCAACCCCCATAACCCCCCTGGATCCGCCATAAGTATTACTTATAATCTTTGGCACTTTCTGATAGGAATTCCTTATTAAAGTATGCAGTGAAAAATTCAGTTCGAAATAAACTCTTACTTGAAAGAACTATAGAAATTATGAAGATTGGCGTTTACCACTCTTCCCCATATGTATGCCATATCTCACTTCGATCTAGTGTCTGTGAAGTGAAAATTTGCGATAGAACAAATAATAAATTAGCTCATAATCTAAATGACCAATTTCCAAAAAATGAAATAGATCTGGCATGTATTTTCGAGAAATTAAAGGTGCTGTTGCACCATGCGATTTTTCTTGCAACTTGTAACAAATCACTGAATGTTGTAAGTTGCATAAAAAATCGCACGGTGTAACACCCCGTAGCAACTTGCGATTTTGTTATTTTTGCCGTGTTGCAAGTTGCAAGAAAAGTTGGATGGGTTCTACTTTTTGCTGCAACTTACAACAAAAACCGCAAGTTGCTGAACGTGTAACACCCTTCCTGCAACTTGCGATTTTTTTTCCATATAGGTAAATTTGTTGCAAGTTGCAAGAAAAATCGCATCGTGTAACATCACCTTAAGTGCCAAAGTCGCCTTCCTGATGTAACAAAATAAGGAAAGACTGGGAACGAACTAAACTACTTTTAACTTTCTAAAACTCATTAATATTTCATGAGTAAAACACAAAGAAAATGCATGTTTAATGAGGGTCTATATATGGTGATATAGATTCCTCTTGATTTACATAAACTTTAGCTTCGACTTTCTCGATTTCTCCCAAATATGAAATCGGCACTTTAAACTGTATACCCCGATACAGATCGGCCATTCATTCTGAAAATAGCACTTATCAAATTCTTTAAAATTCATGAAAAAATTCAAAAGAAATGAATATTTAATCAATATCTGTAAATCGCATGTAGGATTCGTCCTGATCTACATAAACTTTTTCCTCAATTTACTTCGCTAAAATCCCTCCAACTTGAAAAATAGTTTGAAAACATGGCTATTTAGATGCGTCCATTTGACAAGTACGATAAAGCATTCGCAGCCGATCTGTATCTGATTTACTACGCCTCGCTTGTAGCTCGCCTTGTAAATCACATACAGATCGCTGCTCATGCTTTATCTATTACTTAATTATATACTGGATAACTCTATCAGTTATATCTAAACTGTTATCCTTAGAGGCCATGCCTCCTTGATCCAGTGCTACTACAGGAGGAAACAGGAGTAACCCGGAGGAAACCTGGCAATGTTGCGGT
The DNA here is from genome assembly GCA_035771165.1 of Paragorgia papillata. Classification (NCBI taxonomy): domain Eukaryota; kingdom Metazoa; phylum Cnidaria; class Anthozoa; order Scleralcyonacea; family Coralliidae; genus Paragorgia; species Paragorgia papillata. The sequence continues at coordinate 2,894,486 of JAWNZC010000238.1, forward strand.
CGTACGCAAGAGAACATCCAGTTTGACTATAAAGCCCTAATCAAACGAGAATGCAAGTCATCGCAAGTTAGCTTGCAAAAAATTGTGATGCCACCAGTCAAACGTCCGCACAAGTCGTCGCAATTCTGCACTTTCGCTAGTTCCCACGCCTTTTCGCTAGTTCTCGTGGTAGTTCCTATGGCGACTGGGCATGAAATACTTTGGATCGACAGATCGACTTGTGTTTTGTGTTAAAACGCCTCGCAAGCTCTCGCAAGTTGAAAAAAACTTGCGATGAAATTTGAACAAGCTCAAATTAGTCAATTTGAACAAGCTCAAATTATTCGCAAGTCATCGCAAGCTGGCGATCAAACGAAACACAAGCAAGCACAAGCTAAAACTTGCGATGACTTGCGTTCTCGTTTGATCAGGGCGTAAAGGACGCACACACACACAGATGGCGTCATGTCGGCAGACTTGTTTATATTTTTCATGCACCAAAAATCCTTCGGTAAACACTTCAATTTTTATTGTATAAAACAAATAGATTACATTTTGTGTACTGTAATAGATCACAGAATACGTCGCAGTGTGTAAAGAACAACAGTAAAGCTACTCGACTTCGTCTCGTGTCGTACTTTTTTGTTCTTTACACGCTGTGACATCATTTGCGATCTATATTACAGTACACAAATATCGAACTATCATAAGATCTGCGAGTCAATGCATGGCAGATGGCAGATCATGACAACGTAGTCTGTGGGCAGGCGCCTAAGACATACAGAGAGCAGGTTAATGTTGCTCACAGGCTAACCTTGATCGCAGGCTAACCTTGATCGCAGGCTAATCTTGCTCGTAGGCTAATCTTGCTCGCAGGCTAATCTTGCTCGCAGGCTAATCTTGCTCGTAGGCTAATCTTGCTCGCAGGCTAATCTTGCTCGCAGGCTAATCTTGCTCGCAGGCTAATGGTATATATTTCTACAGAAACGGCAGATTAAAGAACTAATAAACTGTGACAAGTCACAAGTGTCTTAAAAAATCCATTTCTGCACCTCTTTTCTCCACCAAGAACTGTATGTAACATAATTTAAAGATTCAGGTTTTTTAAGTTCAGTGTTGTAGTAAATATGAAAATGTTGCGAAAATTTCAGCCCAGGTAACACAGAAGATGTATACATTTAGCGGTGATTAGTTTGAACTGCATAACTTTGGAGTGTGAGACCTTTTGGAGGAAACCAAGTTAATAATGCAAGGCGTGGGGAGAACTTCCACACCGTGCATCATCTTCTGTAAACAAGTTTATCCGGGTGGGCAAAATTTGTCATGGGTTGTCCTCCTATACCACAAGTACCCACACCAACCTGTGTAGCAAAAAAATAATAATAATAATAATTAGTCTTTATTCTTTTGATAAAATACATATCAAACATTACAGGTAAAAGAATTATATAAATATGTTTACAATTAATTATTAAAAAGTAAAAACTAGAGGCTTAATGCTACAATCTTAAGTCTTCTATATTGCTAATTTGTATCTAAAATGTAATCTATTTACAAAACTGTTTTTGTATCGTTCGGTGTTTATTTGAGGGAGTTGACTGGTTCTGTGTCTAAGGGCGCTTTCCAATTGACAAGGTTAGACCGATCAGTCCGGCCAGAATGGACTTGCTTTTGATTAGGACCAAATTTTCCAGTCAGACCATCCCAGGTCTCAAATGAATCGTGTTCCATTTAACTGGACTGACCGGTCTAACCGTGTAAATGGAAAGCCCCCTAAGTCTAAGCGAAGATTCTTTAACTTTTGGGAGAAGTGGATACAGTGGGTGGTTAGTATCTCTCTTAATTTTGGTAAACAATCTTTTATCGTATTTCTCTAACAATTCACGAATATTCAGTAGTTCAGAAATATATCGTCTCTTAAAACATCTCTTTAAAAAACATTGAATGTCGTTCAAATTTGCTTCACTTGCACCATACACTACAAGACCATACGTTAACTTAGGAAGAACAATTGCTTTAAAAAGTAAATCAATTTCATCCTGACTATGGCCTTCTTTTCTTAATCCCCTAATTACATATAGGCATTTGTTAGCTTCACTTAGTTTTACTTAGTTTTTACACAGCATGATGTTAAGTCTAGTCTTATGTTGAATATATTACCTTTCCTTCCACAGTGGCCGGTGATGCAAAAATACTTTTCTTTGAAATTCCTTTCTTTTTACTTCCATGCTGCAAGAATTAATTTACAGGTACTTTGTTAGTTGTGAAGAAGACTAAGTGGGTACCAAACCTCTCTAATTTCCAATGAGACTCAAACGGTAGAATGTTATTACAGTAAAACATAAACACTAACATGTATTCTAACTTACTTTTGGTCCATTGAAAAAATCTAGCCAGTTGCTTTTCTCTCGCTCCCGCGCTTCATTCAATTCCTGAAAATTGTATGAAATACGTAAAAAATAATAAACATACTGTTGCTGCACCCATAGTCAATCAAGATATGGTCTGGAAACTCCGCTAAAGTCTTTGGTCTATCTTTTTGTTTGTCTTTATGCATTTTTGTGCACGGTGTACGATCACTGAACACATTGTATTTTAGTATAATGAACGAATTGTCCAATAGCAACGTTTCAGTTCAATCACTCAACCGTGCTATTTAAATATTAATAAACCTAAAACAAAGGATGTGCATGGTGTAAGGTACGGTTCAACATAAAATCCCAGCTCATTATAGGCGCTTTGAAGTTTGCCGAGTTTCCAGACCATATCTCGATTGACTATGCTGCACCATAATCAATAGTTTACAATCACACATCACCTTTATGCTGCATACCTTTCGTTTCTGTTTCTTTTTGAGAGATTTCTTTTTCTTTAATTCTTTTAACTTTTCACGTTCTGCCCTACAAAAAGTGTTGTACAAATTGGATGTCAGATTATGTTGTGAAAAGTGTCAGTCTTAAGCCCTGCACAGACGACCAAGTTTTTCTTGACAAGTTCCTTGGTAGCTTTCCTTGCTCGTGTGTACGATGAACACGTTTTTTCCCAACAATTTTCCTTGACAAGTTATAATTGCTCGTGTGTACGGTTGGACAAGTTTTCCTTAACAGCAATGATCGCGTAATAAGCTTAGGAGATGATCTTGTCAAGTTTTCCTTGACGACTATACACATGAACAAATTTCCTTGTTCAAAAGCTGGCATGACCAGCTTTTGAACAAGGCTCCTTGTCAAGGAAAAATGTTGTCAATTTGTGTCGTATACACGAACAAATAAAACTTGTCAAGGAAAAACTTGTCAAGGAAAACTTGGTCGTCTGTGCGCGGCTTTAAATGTGAATATTCTAACACTCGAAATTTTCCTTTACCAATAATCCTTTAAGGAGAAATTATATATGCCTGGTGAAAATATGTCATAAATGTGTTCAAAATTCTGTGAGCCCTTGGGAATAGAGGGTAGTGTTACAAGAGATCCCCATGAGGCTTAACACTTTAAAGCCTGAAGACGAGTCTTTAGTATTTTATCTGGCTAACGCCAGACGATTTTATTCAGCACAGGGAGAGGTCCAGGCCTCAAAGGGTTAATAGTGGTGGAAATTCGCTTTCTCAAGTCAGGGAGCAAAGCCTCAAATCTCATAAATATCAGACAAATACACGAAAAGCATTGGATTTTGACCGTTTTCTCCCCTTTTTTGTTGAATATTTTTGACAAATTGACTATTTTAACATGGAGGAAGCTGAACCCCCCCACATTTTCCACCACTGGCTCTTAACGTCATCACTAGGGTTTGGCAGCTGCAACAGGGAGACTAACTTTGGTCTTCAAATGTATATACTTGAGCACTTGAATTTCCTTCACCCAAATCAAAGCCCCATATACCATACTTGCTTAGTTCTTTAGTCTGTTTCCCTTCTGGTTTATCCTCACTGTCAGAGTTGGGCGTGGCTGCTCTCTTTAAACCAGGCTCACCAACCTTCTTCAAAGATGATACCTAAATGAAAAACACATAAGTATATATATATATATATATTTCTAAAATTCATTAATAATTCATGAGGAAAACACAAAGAAAAATCATGAGCGTATCGGATCTATATATGTGATATAGACTCGCTCTAAGTTTCTCGCTGGTTTTTAACGGCTGAGATAAGCTTAATTTTCAAAATTACTACGCCAATGAACGTATGAAGTGATTCTTTTTAGAAGCCATTTAAAAACCTTGCAGTATGGGCTTTATCGGCTCTAAAACACTCGGCTATCGCCTCGTGTTTTATATCCGATAAAGCCCTCCTGCGCGGTTTATAAATATTACATATATATATATATATATATGCAATGCTCACTAGTACCTTGTGGAAGTTTGAGCACTCTGGGCCCATGCGCACTTCACGCTATCTGAATGTACTTCACCGATGCTGTCCCACATGTGGTTGTCACTGACGATCGCATGTGTATAAGTAATTGATGAAATTCATTCAGATTGGTCCAAGCTACACTGATTAGCTGTAGTTCAGCGAAACACGTGTCTGTAGATTGAACTATATAATTATATATCCCTACAGTATATAGGTGTCTGCTTAAGAGGGGTGTGATGTCAGTTAATAGAGCTTTGACTGTACGAATTACAAATTGTTAATATGAATTATTAAATACAAATTTCATTAATTACCTTTGCTATTTCAGTGTTAGCAAATGGCTCTAATGTCACTGTACATGTTAAACCATCATCTGAGATTTTATCCACAGTTGCATCATAATAACTGCAATAACAAACATATTAATGACATGAATTGAACTGTCTGCCTCGCCTCTTAAAGCAGATATTGTGAGGTGCTAATTACATCACTCCATCTACTGTAGCAAGGGTCAAAATTCACTATAAAGTGCCACACAAGTCCATAAAAAATTTGTAATGTCTGGTTCCATTCCACAATTGTAGATTTGGGGAGCACGGGTGGCGTGTGCTATTAGGGCGCTGCCTCTCACCAATAGTTAGCCCAGTTAGATGGGGTTAGTACTTGGATGGGTGACTGTCTGGGAATAGCCCTGTTCTCCAGGTGGGGACTCATGTGAGTAAAGTTTAGTTGATCTCTCCTGTGCTTCGAGGGCTTTTTGCCGGGTTCTCTGGTTTTCCTCCCTCCGTAAAATCAACACCTATAGGTCTTAGTTGTAAATATGGAGGACCCCACCAGCTCTGCTGAAAAACTTATCCTCCTTAAATAAAAATAATAATAATTTGTAGTACACACTGTCCAACAGCAAGCATAAGTCCTATTTGGATTGCTGTCCTACCAAAATTTTTTAATAATTCTACCCTTGCCATCTGGCATCTACAAACTGAAAGTGTCTGCCAAAAGAAAACTCCAAAACGTTGGTCTACAGTCTTCAGACTGGCCATAATAAATCCAGACGTTAATACAACATTGGATTATTGATCAGTGACATTCCATAGTTGGTAGACAGACATCCAGCAAAAAAAGGAGGATCTTCCAAACCTTATAATGATGGACAAAGACTCCTGAAGTGGTGTGGTCAACTCCATCTCGGTTACACACAGTACAATGAATCATGATGATCAGTTCAACAAATTAAACTTACCGTAATGGTTAATTATTTCTCTCAAATTTTCACCATATCGTCATTTTGCTAACACATTTTGATAACACCGATGCAGACCTGCCAACTTTACCAAACACTAAATATGGAGATTTTAAAATATAATGATAAAAAACCTGGAGATTGACAGCCAAACCTGGAGATTGCTGCATGTGATCTTCGTCGCCACTTAATTGCGCCACTTTGATTTTGACAACTCGGAACTTTTTTAATTTTATTACCCATTGACCAAACAGTGTCAAGCAGCATTGCAGGCATTACTGATAATGAATAAGACTATTCATTCAGGTGCTCTGTGCCTCGGCCGAAGTACTATTGATGCTTTTCTTTAGTTTATGTTTTATTTAAATTTTTCAGAGTATTTCTATTGGCATTTTTAAGAATTCTCGCTTGCCGTGAGAAGTGACAGTCATACCGGGTGACCGGGAGAAGTTGTCTGATACCGGGAGTCTCACGGTCAAACCGTGAGAGTTGGCAGGTCTGCCGATGTCAAGTTTGCAGCACGTGTATGTTTTTTTACATTTATAAGCCAAGGAAGGATTGTTGCTCTTACCAACCATCTTGGCTCCACATGGCTTGACATGAATCTCCTTCTCTCCATGCTGATGCAGATTTGGTTGTTGATTGACTAGATGATTCACCTCCACTACTTGTACTCACCTAAAACAAATTTAAGTAAATACAGTCATGGCATTGAGGGATGTTACACTGTAGAGAGATATTACAGTGGATTGTTTAGTGTGTTTGGGATGAGAGGATGAAAATAAAAGGTAACTATGTGAATCGGTCGGCTTATAAGAGACAGAAGTCATGAGCGCATTATCACTAATCGATACCAAGATATCCAGGAATGACACACAGGTTTCACTGATTTCCCATGTCAATTTGAGTGCTGGATGGAAATCATTAACATAATTAATAAATCTCTCTAAATTCACACATGAGCACGATGCTGTTCCAAAACAATCATCTATGTATCTCTTAAAGAGATCAGGAAAGGGTCCAGTGTTTTGTTCAAAGATTTGTTTTTCAACATAACCAACAAATAAGTTTGTGTAGCTAGGGCCCATTTTGGTACCCATTGCTACTGTTGGTAATGATATAATTCCCCTGATTTATTATATAAAATAGAGTGTTTTATTGATTTCTCTGCCACTAATAAAAGTGATAATCTCACATGTGCGATTATTTATGATAATCGCACATGTGATGATTATCGCTGAATTAGCATTATAGTTTAATGCAATTTTTGCAAGGCAATAGGACAATTTTTTTATATACTAAACAGAACAATACATGGATGCTGGAAATATGAAATTTATTTCTCACGTTGAACAGGATATGTCACTCTTCGCTCACTCGTGAGATATCCTGGTCAACACTCGAAATAAATTTCATATTTTCGCACATCCATGTATTATTCTCTATATAATTACCCTGTCCAAATAAAGGTCTATTTATTTTAAAAAGAAACATAACTCAAACACACCTCATTCATCTGTACCAGATCAGAAGTAAGAGTAATGACTTCCTATATAGGCAAAAAATATACATAACTGTAAATCTGACAATGTTAAAACAAATAATTAACAATTATTCGCCGAAGGCGAGGTGAATATCATTGTATAATAACCGAGACGAAGTCGAGGTTATTATTCACCGATATTCACTGAGCCTGAGGCAAATAATTGTTTTAGTATAAATACACATTTTCATACTTTTAGGAACAACATTTTCTTTAAAATTGTTAATTCCCTCGTCTGTCGCATTGACAACTTGGCTGGTGGCCATTTTGAATAAACGCTGTAGGTGATTATCGAGAATTAATCCGAAGTAGCTCGACCAATCAGCGCGCGTGATTTTCTATAATTACCTGTGTATTTATACTAATGGTGGTTAATTTGTACAAACCATCTAAACAAAAATATTCAATTTATACCACTACACTAACTACAATAACTGTTTATAATATTCATTCACTTACGTCAAGATCATTTTTTAATTTTAATAGTTCCTCATTGTCAGGTTCTGTAGTCAATGCAGCTTCAACCTAACACACAAAAGTCAAAAATATTTTTGTTGATGCTTTTTCTTTTATAATTTGTAAGCATTTTTAATGGGGAATGAGTGTGTTGAATAATACAAAACCAATCTCGTGTCTTAAGTGTTTTCCTACGTTTTACTAAAAAGCTAAGAGACTAGTTTTTACCTGTCTTAGTTGAGCTTTATAGTTCGCTAAGTTCGTCTGTAACTCTCTTGCCTCCGCCATGTTGTCAAGATGGCGTTTGCAATACCATGAAGCATAGCGAGGCTAATTGGGGGGTGGGGGGGGGGGGGGGCCTTTAAAAATCTGCCTGAGACACATGTATATATGTACGAACAAAGATCCTGTATACTTTGTAAGTTTAATTGCTTTGAAAATCGATCCATGTATTTTACGTTAAAATCACACAAAACAAGTTGTAAATAATTTGTGCTGACTCAGCACAGGACGGGCGGCAATTTATGAAACTCGCCGTACTATACAGAAATGACAACAACACCTTGCAGGGGAGGTAAGTAAACTTTATTTCAACAATTACCACAAAACTTTAGCATTTTGACAAATCAAAATGATTTTCGAAAGTTAACAAATTAAGGAATACAGGGTGTACGCTTGGGCTGCCTGTGTAAAGCCTGTCTGGCAAGGGGCAATGTAGCCTGGTACCCTGGCCCAATTTCAAAAGAAATATGGGCCAGGTAACCACTAATCTCATTCTCGCGTCATCAGGGCTAAATCCACTTATGACGATTGCAGTTTTACTCATAGCCACTAAAAACGCGCGAAATTTTAACCAATAGGAAAGCAGAAGTCTTCAGTGGTTACCTGGCCCATATTCTTTGATTGGGCCAGGGTACCAGGCTAGGGGCAATGTAGCCTGGTACCCTGGCCCAATCAAAGAATATGGGCCAGGTAACCAATAAAGACTTCTGCTTTCCTATTGGTTAAAATTTCGCGCGTTTTTAGTGGCTATGAGTGAAATAGCCTGGTACCCTGGCCCAATCAAAGAATATGGGCCAGGTAACCACTAAAGACTTCTGCTTTCCTATTGGTTAAAATTTCGCGCGTTTTTAGTGGCTATGAGTAAAACTGCAATCGTCATAAGTGGATTTAGCCCTGATGACGTGAGAATGAGATTAGTGGTTACCTGGCCCTTATTTCTTTTGAAATTGGGCCAGGGGACCAGGCTAGGGGCAATGGTCCAATCCACTGACCTATATATATAACTGGACTGCGTGCTCCTATTACCTTTGAGTTAGGAAAAGTGTCCCCAAATTCGTTTTCAAAATGGCGGCATTTATGGGTCCTTTTGCTAATGGTGAAGGTCGCTGACCGATACCTTAAAATCTCTAGTTCGTGTTGGACATGTTCGGCATTTCGCTTTTTTTAAGAAAACTAAGCTATTTAGTCGGATAAACTGTACGTATGTTGTAGCCAGATGAATTATCTTTCTTCCAGTATATTTGATAGCTTCTACAATGGTTTATTTCTCGAGAAAACATTCGGAGAAGACATTATAATACATACGGGGAAAAATTCAAAATAACGGCCGCTATTATGATTTGGACATGTTTGGTATTTCGCTTTTTTTAGGGAAACTAAGCTATTTGGTCGGATAAACTGAGAGTATGTTGTAGCAAGGTGAATTATCTTTCTGCCAATATATTTTATAACTTCTACAGTGGATTATTTCTTGAGGAAACGTTCGGAGTAGACGGACCAGGCAAACTTTGTCGAATTTTCTGTCAGAATTTTTCCCAAGTCAGCATAATATCGTCCTGGTCTCGAGTTTGTGTAAACAAAATATTTGTTGAGAGGCCCGGGATGTTTTCATGATAAGAGTCTTATTGTAGTTCTGAACTACAATAATAATAATCCTAGACAATTACTGTTGTAGTTTTCTAGCAGTCTACTCTGAATTAAAGACGTGCCGGCCGGCGGTACCGCACGAACACTTGGCAATAAAATAAACAAGACTGTCAATACACAGGAAATCTACAAACATTTCGTTTTGTGAAGTCGCCAACTCTATAAAGAACCGCTGAAGATCACGAGAAAATCGTAAAGAAGCGTACAGAGTTCTTCTTAGGGGCTGTTTACATGGGAGGCGATATTCCTATTTGGTCAGACAAATAATCCAGCAGGCCTCTTGAGTCGTTCCACAAGAAATTAACAATGACCAACCTGCATGCATTAACTCTTTCCTGTCCGAATTTATTGGCCTTTACTCTTTAGTATTTTGTTCTGGCTAACGCAGTAACGCCAGACGATTTTATTCACCTCTGGGGAAGCCCTCGCATAGGAACGATTTATTAATAAAGTAAGAAAATCGCTTTGTATTTACATAAATACTCTTTTTTCCTACGATAAGTACATGTCAGTGGTCGCTACCATTAGCAGAAGGACCCATAAATGCCGCCATTTTGAAAGTGAAAATGGGGACACATTTTTGGCCAGCACCCGCAGTCCAGTTATATATATAGGTCAGTGGTCCAATCGCATACAGCTTTTCATTTTATTGGTGGCGAATTCAACACTGTCTATGATTGGACCATCGCCCCTTGCCGCAGCCATACCGCCGGTTCTTACAGCTATAAGTCACTGGCGACAGGGTTGGTAGTTTGGCCTCTTGGAGGCCAAATAACTCGATTTTGGCTTCTTTATTTTTTGATTGGCCTTTTGTATGGCGCGCCGTTTATGCCAAAAGGTATACGAGAATTAATTTGGCTGCGCCGTTTCGGCCAAAAGGTAGACAAAAGGTCGAGATATCAATTTCTTTAGGCGAGAATCATATTTCAGTGGTCGAGAATATTAGATCTATAGGCGAGAATGCTTTTCTCATAGTCGAGAATTTTATATCTATGGTCGAGAAATTTATGTCTATATTCGAGAAATATATGTCTATAGTCGAGAAATTTATATCTATTGTCGAGAATATTTTTATGTTTGTAGTCGAGAATATCATTTTGGTAGTCGAGAATATTTTATGTCCATGTCGAAAATTGTATTTCCATACTTGAGAATAATTACGTTAAAGCGTTACGGGGAGGGCATTTACTTTTTTCGAAAGGGGAGTGACTCCAAATAGCAACGATCTACAAGTTACTTAGTGGGAGTGGGGATGACGTGATGTTTCCATATTTCTGCCCATCGCTTTTCAGTACTTCAGACAGTCAATCAGTGCCACGCGTACGCACGTTGGCTAACTTTCGTTTTCCACCAAAATTCTGCCGGACAGCAAATCGTGGCGCGCCAACCTCTGGCCTTCGTCCAAAATTCCGTCCAACCTCGTCTCTGACACCTCTGGGACTTGGTGAAGGGGAGCCAATGCTAGACACTGTAGAAGATCTTGCCCCATCACCACCGTTCGTATTTGATCGACCAACTGGGTCGCTGGACCGATGTCGATGTAATAGCACCAGAAAGTGCACGAAGTACTTCTTCATTATTCAGTAGCCCCTGTAAGAGCCTTCTACCTTTTTCAGAGTTGTCGTCAGTCATTATTTCTTGTGTAGATTTCCAATATTTATTTCTTGAACGTTTTAGTAGCACCAGAACAAATATATCACTAGTTCGTGACAGTGTATGGAAGCCGAATCAGATCTAACATTCCTACGGGATTTATCATTGACAGCGATCTAGTATCTTGTTAGTTTATTTCCGACCTCTCAGACAGCGATCTGAGGAATGCTTCGTCTTCATGGTGGCATAAACTTTAATAACCGACGCTACAGTTGTATAACATGGCATGCAAGTTAGCCAAAATGAAAACTAATCAATTAGCCGTTCTTTTTTTATACAACGACAAAATGAAAACAAGCTATAGTCGTGATTAAGTACATACGTAAATTACAAACAATCGTGAAGAACAGTTTTCTACGCGCCGCACTCCAAATACTATATTAGTTAGTAATGGTAAAACATGGCCAAGGAATTATTAAGCAATGACAATGCGAGCTAAACCTCGTAACAAACTATTTCTTGTTTAATTTAGTTGGAGATTTTAAAGAACGAGGCGAATCTATATGAACCAGCTAACTATTTTGAAATGCAAGCGCGATGGGCAGAAATATGGAGTCATCACGTCCTCCCCACTCCTACTTAGTAACTTGTAGATCGTTGTTGTTTGGAGTCACTTCCCCTTTCGAAAAAAGTAAATGCCCTCCCCGTAACGCTTTAACGTAATTATTCTCAAGTATGGAAATTTCTCGACATGAACATAAAATATTCTCGACTACCAAAATGATATTCTCGACTACAAACATAAAAATATTCTCGACTATAGACATAAATTTCTCGAATATAGACATAAATTTCTCGAATATAGACATAAATTTCTCGACCATAGATATAAAATTCTCGACTATAGATCTAATATTCTCGACCACTGAAATATGATTCTCGCCTAAAGAAATTGATATCTCGACCTTTTGTCTACCTTTTGGCCGAAACGGCGCGCCATACTTTTGGCTCCTTTTTGGCCTCTTAACAGTTGACAAGAATTTTTTGAAAATTTTATCAATTTTTTGTAAAAACATTGATTGTATGGAGGTTGATTGTATTTGCATTGTACATTTTTGTAGTAAATGTCATTGTCAGAGCCAGAGGATAACCTGGTTGTATTTCTAGCCAATCAGGGTTCATGAAATTCAGCCAATTGTAAGGCAGAGAAACTAACCAATAATAGTTCAGCATAGCAGCACTGCGTTCGCAGAGGTCCGCTTCCCTTCCCTTCCCATTATAACAGAAAGACCAACTATGTATGATAGACTTGATAGTTGATAGTCAATAAAGTTTGCTTTTTTGCGCTTTTCTCTCACATAACGGTCCGATTTGGCTCCTTTTTGGCTTCTTTTCAACAAAAAGTAGTTTGGCCTCCTTTGGTAGATACTTTTCAAACGGAATTTGGCCTGGGGCCTGTGGAGGAGGCAGGAATTTGGCTCTGAGCATGCGCTGGAGCCTACCAACCCCGCTGACGACAATCTCGTACCCAGACCCATACGCGCGCGGCAAGCGAACCCGCGCGGCCCGGCATATTTGGCTCTGGGAACGAGATTGCGCTGACGAATGACGACACAATACTGTATTCTTTCTCTTCCGAATCCGAAGGTGGTTCTTCACGCAGTTTCCGATTTTGTTTTAATATACACAATAACACAAGACTTTTTCGTGATGGCTCTTCTTCTTGAGATTTTCCATTTGATGTTTCGTCTTTTCTTGAGTATTGTGGAAGCAACTTACAGACTAGTTATTCCTGTACCGCGGAAGAAGATTGATGGCGAAATTGTTTTGATTACAGGTACGATATAACAAATAATTGAATTATTCTAGTAACAAGACGCCTGGTCAGGCGTTCACTCGGGCTACTGCAAAATCGCAGTGAGTAATGTGGAGGTGTTTTGGATAAAAGGTCAATTAGGTCATAAAAAGAGCTCGAAGTTCTTGCTCCCCAAGACTGGCTATCTATTACTCTATTAAAGTCTAAGGCTGGCTCAAGTGAGTTCCGAGGACATTTGAAACTGATGAATTTGAGAAGGGTAATGGCTTCGTACGTCGCGAAAATTCCACGAGTTGTCAACAAACCGTATTCTATGGCAAGCCCAACATTCGTGCTATGCGTTCGTGGGAAAATTATGGTCGAGCAACGATTTTGAGCGGAGATGTTTGACTTTGAGCTTGGGGTCACAGAATAAGGATCAACCAGAAGTCCGACTCAGCGTCGGCACCTTTGATGTAAGCGTCCTCGCGAAATGACGGCCTGCGATCCCGGCGCCATTTTGAAAGTAAGTGCCCCCGGGAAATTAGCCCTCTCGTCCTTGCGACCCTCGGGCTCCTGTATTCAATTACTCTTGGCCTTCTTGTGACCTTTTAATTAAATTTATATTGTTATATATATATATAAATAATATTTAGTTAAGTAAATAAGTAATTTACTTTAGAAAATGGTTCTTTGGAAATAAAATTCTTTGACCACAAGGTTATTAAAACTTCAGTACGCAGATACTACGGGTAAGAGTCCGTGGCAAAAAAGTCCTGCACTCATGAAGCGGGTTTTACATTTCTCGATTATGCCGACACATTTGTTTATAGAAAAAGATGGCAAAAAATTTCGGAACTACGCATTGTTGAAGTACATCGAGTACGTATGTTGTTAGAAATTTTATAAGCTTTCATTCGGTGTATAGTTCAAACTTAAGTGTTACCTGTAACTTTTTAAAATGTTCAAAATGTGCACACCATTGTTCGTAAAATAAGAATTATATGATGGGAAATGGACTCCTCACAAGTGTTGTAGAATTTTGGATATTGTTTTTAAATACTAAACGCACAGCCCTGAACAACATATTAAACATAGGATACTGTGAAGTGCCATTCATGTCAGAACTTTTAATTTTCTCGCCGGGAAGTATTTTAAAGAATAAAAAAACAATATTTTGGTCTGGACCGTCTGAAATGGATGAATTTCTTAAGTTTGTTTTGCCTTTTGCTGTTTTGGTGTTTGCTATAACCTCAGAAAGACTTCTGGTATGAACCTCAGATATTTCTTAAACAAAAGCTAATTCAAATATGAAAGGAGTGGAAAAGTTTGCAGATTTCTAGTGGAAGTTGAAAACGTTTTTGGTGCAAATTAGTGATCATACCTTTTCAACATATTAAAAAATATTAAAACTTTTATGGTCAACGGTGAGAACATTTTGAACATTTTAAAAAGTTACAGGTAACACTACGATTTGAAATATATACCGAATGAAAGCTTATAAAATTTCTAACAACATACGTACCCGATGTATTTCAACAATGCGTAGTTCCGAAAATTTTAGCCATCTTCTTCTATAAACAAATGTGGAGTTTATACAATTCTGGATTATGCCGACAGCTTCGTGAGTGCAGGACTTTTTTGCCACGGAGTTTTACCCGTAGTATCCGCGTACTGAAGTTTTAATAACCCCGTGGTCAAAGAATTTCATATCCAAAGAATCGTTTTCTAAAGTAAATTATTTATTTACTTAACTAAATATTATTTATATATATAGATAATAATATGAAGTTAATTAAAAGGTCACAAGACGGCCAAGAGTAATTGATTACAGGAGCCCGAGGGTCGCAGGGACGAGAAGGCTAATTTTCCGGGGACACTTACTTTCAAAATGGCCGACTGGCGCATGCGCATAAAAATAATGGGACACTTTTTTCCGCGAGTCGGACTTCTGGTTGATCCTTATTCTGTGACTGAAGTGTGCAGCCTGTCGGCCGTGTATTGATGACGTTTACACGCAAGATATTCGTTCTACGCATGCGTATATTTCGCGAGCCTCGACAGCCGCCATTTCCGATCGTGGTTGAGAGGGGCAGCGGAAAGAGGCTTGAGAGGGCACCAGTGGAGCGCACGCGAGAGGCGAGAAAAAAATAAAGCGAGGCGAGAAGAAAATAAAGGGGGTGGGAGAAAAATTGGGGGGAAAGGCGAAGGAACGCCTGCCAAAATCCTATTCATAAACGCCTGCCAAAATCCTATTCATAAACGAGACAATTTTTAAGTAAATATGACTGGAACTTATAATCAACACCTCTTCAAATACCCAATGAAAAACTGTTCCAGAAATTAACGTTGATTGAGCGTGAACATGCCTCGCCATAGGTGTGTAATAGGAAATAAGGAAAACCTACTTATTTCACAATGATTACAGAGCGTTTCACATAACTCTTGACGGAAGAGTTCCACAGTGAGACGTTTTCCACAAAATTTACAAACTCCGCAAATTTGTTACGTATAGCAGCCGATCAAATAGCGAGCCTCAAAACAAAGTTGCAATGTTTGTCGCCAACTTCGGAAACAATGAACCGGAACTTTGGAACTCTATCTGTCAAAAGATTTGTGAAATGCTTTTAAAAGTTTAAATTTTAAAACCAACACGAGAAAATGGCAAAGGATCTTCACCGATTGAGGTAGTCACGACCGAGAACATCTCAACCCAGGAAAAGAACTGCAGTACTGAACCTCATCAAGACCTATGGTCTTGCTTCAACGAGATTGTTGGATAAAGCGACGGCACTTCCAACGTCAGCCACAAAGCTGAAGAAGAGATCGACGGTCCTACTAATTACTGCCCGGGACTGCCCGAGACTGCCCGGGAATATAAAATGACTGCCCGAGACCTATAACTCATTCCTTTATCCAGTAATTAATTATTTTTTTATAAATAATGTTGTTAACCATATCTTTCATTCTTTCTCATAAGGGAAACAAGGTGGCAAAGCTGTCGACAGACTAGTAGTCTGTGTCTTCCGGGGTGTTTGTATGGAAGTTAGCCAGCTGCAGCCCGGGTAAACGCCAGATGATTTTAAGCATTAAGGGAAAGCGTTAAATGTTCCGCACTGTATACAAGGCTTTCGTTTGCTAGACTTTCGGTTATTTTAGATTTTTCTGACTCGCGTAGAGTTTTCTGACTCAGCATATTTTGTGAAATTTTGCCACATTCTTCACAACGGCCTTTCACAACTTATCGGAAGGGCTCCGCTTGAAACATCAGTTTTTCGTTCCCTGAAATTCACGGCAGTTTCCAGCTTTTTCATTTTTTCATTTTGCTATGTTTAAGATATTAGCCCAGATTGCCGTTTATTTTCATATATACAGCAAATCACAAACGGCAGCTTTCAATCTTAACATATAAATTGTCCTAACTTCTAATGGCTAACTGCTGATTTCCGAACTGCAGTTTGCGGTTTGCCGTAAATGTGGATGTAGTTCTTTATTATATAAGGCCTCTAATATAGATGTATACCATCTCTGGCAGTCATTTTTTACTCCCGGGCAGTCTCGGGCGTTCATTTCTTATACCCCGGGCAGTCTCGGGCATTCTCGGGCAGTAATTAGTAGGACCCGAGATCGACGCCTTTCTCGCCCTTCCGCTGCAGCCATTGCAAGCATGCCCTTATGTTTGGTGGCAAGCAAAGAAACTTGTTTATCCAAACTTGTTTAAAGTTGTGCTGAAGTATCTGAGCCTCCCAGTTCAAGTGTTTATTCAGAGCGTATGTTTAGCGAGGCAGGGAACATTTCCACGGACAAACGAAACAGGCTAACCCCACATAAAGCGGATAATATTTTGTTTTTACATCACAATTTGCCAAATACTAATAGTGTAGCACATACCGATTTATAAAACTGAAGTCGGACAAACAAAACGAAATTGATTCTCAAAACACGCAAAACTTTTCATCACGAAACATTTCTGTTATGGACTGGTAACCAACAACTTAGCAGTAATCGGCATATGCCGATTAATCGGTCGATTATTTGTATTAATCGGCCACCAAATAATCGGCTTCAGTAATCGGCAATTTGCTTAATCGACTCATCTCTAAAAGGAAGCAGATGAAACCCGCGCAATCGCAGCAATTCAAAGGTGAAGTTACGAACAGACTGAGAAGTGCTAACGAAATACAATCCAGCTTGTGTTTGGTTTGAAAGCTTTTACGGTGTGTTGACAGGTTTCATTGAGGACTTACTGAGTGTTGACGCCAATACGCATATATGAACCAATGGGAATTTAACCGAAGGTTTTGTACACAAAAGTCTTGTTTATGAATAGGATTTTGGCAGGCGTTCCTTGCCTTTCCCCCCAATTTTTCTCCTGCCCCCCCCCCCCTATTTTCTTCTTGCCTCGCTTTATTTTTTTCTCGCCTCTCGTACGCGCTCCACCGGCGCCCTCTCAAGCCTCTTTCCGCTGCCCCTCTCATGAGACCCTTTCCCCCAGAACAGAACGCCTGCTACGCAGGCTAAGTGACATTATACTGACCAACAAGTAAACAACTGAGCAACAGTGAAATGTCTTGCAAATATTCAAAAACATCGATAAAATGGTACCTTGATTCGCTGACAGTCCGAATACTCTGACATATTTGTTTGAAACGACTGCTGTGTAGTGTGCCAAGAAATGTCGTGGAAATATTCATAAACATCGATAAAATGGCAAGAAAAGCTTTGTTCAAGAGTCAACTCACCGTTAGCCTGCATAGCAGGCGTTTCAGTAGGCTGGGTGGCTAACTCGCCATGAAAGTGAAATCTCAGTTTCGCAAAGCCTGCTGGGGCAATATCGCTACCCCCAAAAAATCGCGAAACCTTAGAACTCGGCTACCACAGGTAGCCCGAGTAAAAAGTTGTGAACTGCTATAAATAGTCGCTGCAGGGGCTACAGGTAGCCCAAGTAATTATAATGTCCATACTGGCCGTACAGACGTCTTTGAACATTTGATACCAGCAGTCAACTAGCTAAATTAATAGTCATTTTCCTAAATAGTCTCCGCCTAGTAACACAGTCATCTGACTAATTAGTCAGTTGGCTAAATAGTCATCTGGCTATGCAGTCATCTGGCTATGCAGTCATCTGGCTATGCAGTCATCTGGCTACGCAGTCATCTGGCTACGCAGTCATCTGGCTATGCAGTCATCTGGCTATGCAGTCATGTGGCTATGCAGTCATCTGGCTACTCAGTCATCTGGCTACACAGTCATCTGGCTATGCAGGTATCTGGCTACTCAGTCATCTGGCTACACAGTCATCTGGCTACACAGTCATCTGGCTACACAGTCATCTGGCTATGCAGTCATCTGGCTACTCAGTCATCTGGCTACGCAGTCATCTGGCTACACAGTCATCTGGCTACACAGTCATCTGGCTATGCAGGTATCTGGCTACACAGTCATTTGGCTATGCAGGTATCTGGCTACTCAGTCATCTGGCTATGCAGGTATCTGGCTACACAGTCATATGGCTACGCAGTCATCTGGCTATGCAGTCATCTGGCTACACAGTCATCTGGCTACACAGTCATCTGGCTACACAGTCATCTGGCTACACAGTCATCTGGCTACACAGTCATCTGGCTATGCAGGTATCTGGCTACACAGTCATATGGCTACGCAGTCATCTGGCTATGCAGTCATATGGCTATGCAGTCATCTGGCTACGCAGTCAACTGGCTACACAGTCATCTGGCTATGCAGTCATCTGGCTACACAGTCATCTGGCTACACAGTCATCTGGCTACACAGTCATCTGGCTATGCAGTCATCTGGCTACGCAGTCATCTGGCTACACAGTCATCTGGCTATGCAGTCATCTGGCTACGCAGTGATCTGGCTACACAGTCATCTGGCTACACAGTCATCTGGCTATGCAGGTATCTGGCTACGCAGTCATCTGGCTACGCAGTCATCTGGCTATGCAGTCATCTAGCTATGAAGTCATCTGGCTACACAGTCATCTGGCTACGCAGTCATCTGGCTATGCAGTCATCTGGCTACACAGTCATCTGGCTACGCAGTCATCTGGCTATGCAGTCATCTGACTACGCAGTCATCTGGCTATGCAGTCATCTGGCTATGCAGTCATCTGGCTACGCAGTCATCTGGCTATGCAGTCATCTGGCTACACAGTCATCTGGCTACGCAGTCATCTGGCTATGCAGTCATCTAGCTATGAAGTCATCTGGCTACACAGTCATCTGGCTACGCAGTCATCTGGCTACGCAGTCATCTGGCTATGCAGTCATCTGGCTACACAGTCATCTGGCTACACAGTCATCTGGCTATGCAGTCATCTGGCTACGCAGTCATCTGGCTACACAGTCATCTGGCTACGCAGTCATCTGGCTACGCAGTCATCTGGCTACACAGTCTTCTGGCTATGCAGTCATCTGGCTACGCAGTCATCTGGCTACACAGTCTTCTGGCTATGCAGTCATCTGGCTACGCAGTCATCTGGCTACACAGTCTTCTGGCTATGCAGTCATCTGGCTACGCAGTCATCTGGCTACACAGTCATCTGGCTACGCAGTCATCTGGCTACGCAGTCATCTGGCTATGCAGTCATCTGGCTACGCAGTCATCTGGCTATGCAGTCATCTGGCTACGCAGTCATCTGGCTATGCAGTCATCTGGCTACGCAGTCATCTGGCTACGCAGTCATCTGGCTACGCAGTCATCTGGCTATGCAGTTATCTGGCTATACAGTCATCTGGCTACGCAGTCATCTGGCTACGCAGTCATCTGGCTATGCAGTCATCTGGCTGAGCAGTCATCTGGCTGAGCAGTCATCTGGCTACGCAGTCATCTGGCTACGCAGTCATCTGGCTATGCAGTCATCTGGCTACGCAGTCATCTGGCTACGCAGTCATCTGGCTATGCAGTCATCTGGCTATACAGTCAAATCAGTCAGGCTATACCAGGCCTCTCAACATAATCTGGAGATTTAATGAAAAATCTGGTGACTGACATGATTCCTAAAGAATGAATATCCAGAAATATTAGAATCAGGGCTGTTGAAAGTGTGTGTGTGTGTTGGGGGGGGGTTGGCAATTTGCCCAAGGGCCTCATACACTATGGGGCCTCAGAGATCAAGAGGCTTTACAGAAATTGTTTTAATAATTTTCCAAGAGATCTTTAGCATACTAGTGCAAGAATGAAATTAACTGCTTTTTTCTGTAATGTAGGGGGTGGTGGAAAAATTGGAGAATGCATCGCCATGGAATTGGCCAAACTCAATGTCACAATTGTTCTTTGGGATGTGAATGAAGGTTAAATTCATCCTCGTCATTGTTATGTATAATTATGTAATTATTATTATTATCATCTTGATCATCATCGTTATTAATATTCTAATTATAACCATCATTATTATCATACCTACGTGATTGTCATCATCAATATTTGTATTAGCATTTTAATCATTTTCATCATCATCATCATCATCACAGTCACCATCCGATCATATTCAATATTCACCAGCAGCATCATTGTTTTCATTGATAGATAGGTAATTGGACCCACAGTACACTGGTGTTAAACATTGTGTGTAATACACATTATGATATCAAATAATACAAGCTAGGACAGGGATGGAGCCGGGGGAGCTGCGGCTCCCCCCCTTTTGAAATAAAAAGACAGATGCGTATAAAACTGATGCAATATCAATTGTGTCAGGAAATAAACTGTAAACAGTGATTTCAAAATTTCCCGGGGGAGCATGCCCCTGGACCCCCTAAAAATTTTGATTTTGGTTCCCCCCCTTTCAAAATGCTGGCTACATCCCTGAGCTAGGAGCTTAAGCAGAACCATCGCATTGGAGGATAACTGAAATAAACTATTTTAGGAGATACCTGTATCAGTATATATATAAAATGAAGTTGTGCAAATTTAATTATTAGAAACAGCCTAAGGAAGAGTAGAGAGTATGAGAAAGGGAACATGAAGGATATTAGAGTGAATGGATAGGAATGTGTTAGGAAAGGTATTTTTCTGTAAAGCCGGCAACCCTCGTGTGGTTGTCGTGTGTGGGTGGCGTGTGCTGTTAGGGCGTTGCGAATGTAAATGAGCACAATGCGAATGTAAATGAGCACAATGCGAATGTAAATGAGCACAATGCGAATGTAAATGAGCACAATGCGAATGTAAATGAGCACAATGAGAATATAAATGAGCATAATGCGAATGTAAATGAGCATAATGCGAATGTAAATGAGCGCAATGCGAATGTAAATGATCACAATGCGAATGTAAATGAGCATAATGCGAATGTAAATGAGCACAATGCGAATGTAAATGATCACAATGCGAATGTAAATGAGCACAATGCGAATATAAATGAGCACAATGCGCACGCAATGAGCACAATGCGAATGTAAATGAGTACAATGCGAATGTAAATCGGAGCACAATGCGAATGTAAATGAGCACAATGTGAATGAGCAAAATGCGAATGTGAATGTAAATGAGCAGAATGCGAATGTAAATGAGCAGAATGCGAATGTAAATGAGCACAATGCGAATGTGAATGAGCAAAATGCGCAAGCATGAGCATAATGCGAATGTGAATGAGTAACTGTGCAGATGCGAATGAGCAAAGTGCGCACGCAATGAGCATAATGCGAAGAGCAAAGTGCGCACGCAATGAGCATAATGCGAATGAGCAAAATGCGCAAGCATGAGGATAATACGAATGTGAATGAGGATAATACGAATGTGAATGAGCAAATTGAGAACATAATGAGCAAAATTCACGTATGGATTTTGTTCGGAGATCTATATTACCAGGGTTCTGCCCAGGGGCATGTGAGTGCCGGGTACCTACAGGCCCGGGGGTTCAACCCTTCCCCATCCCCCCCCCCCCCCCCCCCCGAGAATATGTGAAAATTAATCATTTTCCAAATGTGAGCAAGTGAAATTCATAATCCTTTACATCATGTGTCTCACAATTTTGTCAGACTAAATATTACTATAAGTATTAAGTATTTATTTATTATATATTTATATACATGCTAGGGCATGCTAGAATATACAGCATGAGGAATTATCTACGTAAAGCTAGGGCAAGGTTTCCTGCGTATGTTCTACGACTACCAACGCCGGTGTATCATCTTACAGGCATTAATAAACAAAGTGCGAAGTGATTAGAGTCTTACCCAAGTATCAGACAATCCAATCTGGCTTTGAAGGAATATCGTATTTCACCGAATCACAAGTCTGGTAGCTAATATTGTGTGCGTTGTGGTGCTGAATTTCACCAAATAATATTGTTTCAATAAAAAAAAAATTCACCAAGGACAAAAAAATACAAAATGATGTATATTAATTAAAAGATATATAAAAAATACAACACATGGGGTTTTCTTATTGCATATTTCGGCACTGCTAAGTGCCGGGCACCGCCGCCCAGCACCGCCCACCGTGGGCAGAACCCTGATTGCCTGTTAAAAATATACGAGAATGTGCATGTCCAATCAAAGAATGCATCAGGATTTACGGCAACGTTTTTGTACCACATGTTAACTAGGCAATATATTGTAATATATAGTAATTTCTCTCTGCTAGTTTTTGTATCTGCGCAGCAGATATATTGCTATCGTGTTGTGTGTGTGTGGGTGGGTGGGTGTGTGTGTGTGTTTGTTAACTTTTTTGTGTAACCACTGACCTGTAGTGTGTGCTGTGGTCTAACTCTCTAATCAATGCGCGACAATTACATCGGGGACAATCGAAGCTTAGAATTTTTTGGCGTCAACGTACGAGCTGTCAGGTTGAACGATGGGAACAAGTATTCTTTAATCCCGATCGTGTTTATAATATTATTTCGTCGCCACATCAAAAAAGCAACACTATTTTCGAAGAAAGACAATATTGCTGATACAAATGGCAAGTATTTTTAACATGACTTATAGTAAACTTGCAAGTGTGATCTATCACAGTTTTTGTGCGTTATACAGAACGATTGAAGAGTTGACAAAAGGTTTTCAACTCGTTGGGCGATTTTATATCGAGTCAGGCGATTTTATATCGAGTCAGGCGACTCAGGCCAACACGTGTACTATATAAAACTATTTATGAATTAGGACCGTGGTCTTCAAGTGACAAACATTACTCTTCGGAAGGCAAACAATTGTCTTTGGAGGAAACTTACAAGTATTTATTTCACAACCGGTAGCATCATTTTACATTTTTAATGCCATCAAGTGTATTTAACAGTACACACATTGACTGCTTGCAGTATAAAGTTGTATCTAATAAACAATCCAAGATTTCGAACTAGATTTTTCTATTTAGCTTATAGATACATGCCATACATGTCAGGTAAACAACCTCACTGCCTTATTAATAAGACTAACAAGTATATATTTCACAACATGTACAGGTAGCATTCTTTTACATTTTTAAAGCAATCAACTTTATTAGCAGTGTCTATTTAATGAATATTAGGTTGTTGTAAGTTGACAAAGTTGTATCTAATAAACCACGATCTGACCCACGATTTATTTTCTTTAATATCACGGGATTGGCTTGTTATCTCATTCATTTATTAGTTATTAAGTTCACTGAACAAGTTTAAATTTTACAAGAAGGTAGGGTTACCCTAGCACCCGAGTCAAAGTTAGGGTAGGTCAACTTTATTAGACCTGGTTACCAAGCACTAATAACAAGTAGGCAGGTGGCAGGTAGGCACATTATCCCTACCAAATGCATTTACAAGGACAAAACATAACCTGACTACTAGGGTAACCCTGGTGGCTGGTTTACCCTAGTAGCATCCTTGTAAATACAACAAACAAAAGATGCAAGAAATGTATGATAACTAGAGTAATATGAGTGCTTTAGACATTTCCCAAATTTGCTTCATTGGGCATAAACAATGGTTTGAAATCGAGGTTGAATATCAGGGATGATAGTGAATGCATTACGATTTCATGTCAACCTCGAGTTTGTGCCATTGTTTCATAATAGGCACTATTTATAGGCTATAAATTCTGTTCTAATGCGTTCAGCGCAGATACATGTACGCTATGCGTACCTTTTGTTTCATTTCGCCTCAATTTTTGCTGGTGATAGTATGGGTAATTGACTTGTTATCAGTGTAACCAGTGTTTGAAGCGTTTTTCGTCTGCGTATAACCTAAGACGACATCAAGCCATCTGTTGTGATTATCCGCTTCTGGTGGAACAATGTGACAAATCAGATATTTCAGAGGAGGATACGATACAGATAAGCATATTTTGCTACTGCAAAATCACCGTGCTATATATAGTACGTGAAGGTGTTATCGAAGCTGCAATCATATACATGCGCAGGTTGTCACATGCAGTGCTAAGATCTAAAGTCTATTAAACACATTGGTCACAGACAAAAGTCAAAACACAATCCAATTCTCCGATAGAAAACACAATTTGCCATAACAAAACACGATTGCCTGTATTTAACATATTTCCACACATGTAGCTACACAGCGTCAACTGCGTCAAGTTTTAAGGGCACAAATTTGGCGTAGAGTCGCCTGTAGAGGTCTACAACACTACACCAGAAATTAGAGCTGTCGCGTTTTAAGATGTGCAAATCGGTGTAGAGTTTGTTGTAGAGCTCTACAACACTACAATCAGGAATCGCTCATGCTATATACACAATTACACTGTTGTACCTGCTATATAGTGTAGTTACTTTCGAGGCTTGTGAACAAACTTGTGAAAAAATTCACGGTTGCATGACTGATATCAAAATTCTGTTGTCATGGAAACAACATTTTATGGGTCTGGAAGAGGAGCCAAAGAAATTCTAATTTTGGAATCCTAACAATTCTTGGGATGCAATTAATGGCTTTAACTTATTACTGAAAATTAAGGTTTGGCAACCATATTGGATGAAACACAACATCGTGTGAAACTCAAGAGCTAAATAAGTATTGCTTTCAACCACACTTCAATATCTACACGTTCATACCATTTGCACCTGTGTATTCATGCAGATATACTGTACGTACAATAGTTTACAAATCTACAGCTCTACAACTCTACAACTCTACAACTCTACAACTCTACAGCTCTACAACTCTAGAACTCTACAGCTCTAGAACTCTACAGCTCTAGAACTCTACAACTCTACAACTCTACAGCTCTACAACTCTACAACTCTACAGCTCTACAACTCTACAACTCTAGAACTCTACAGCTCTACAACTCTAGAACTCTACAGCTCTACAACTCTACAACTCTACAACTCTACAACTCTACAACTCTACAACTCTACAACTCTACAACTCTACAACTCTAGAACTCTACAGCTCTACAACTCTACAGCTCTACAACTCTAGAACTCTACAGCTCTACAACTCTACAACTCTACAACTCTACAACTCTACAACTCTACAACTCTAGAACTCTACAGCTCTACAACTCTAGAACTCTACAGCTCTACAACTCTACAGCTCTACAACTCTAGAACTCTACAGCTCTACAACTCTACAGCTCTACAAAACTCTACAGCTCTACAAAACTCTACAACTCTACAACTCTACAGCTCTACAAAACTCTACAGCTCTACAAAACTCTACAACTCTACAGCTCTACAGCTCTACAGCGCTACTGCTACAGTAGAGTTTAGTATAGCTGTAGAGTTGTAGAGCTGTAGAGTAGTTGTAGAGTTGTAGAGCTGTATAGTTGTAGAGCTGTAGAGTTGTAGGGTTGTAGAGCTGTAGATTTGTAGAGCTGTAGAGTTGTAGAGTTGTAGAGTTGTAGAGCTGTAGAGTTGTAGAGTTGTAGAGTTGTAGAGCTGTAGAGTAGTAGAGTTGTAGAGTTGTAGAGTTGTAGAACTGTAGAGTTGTAGAGTTGTAGAGCTGTAGAGCTGTAGAGTTGTAGAGTTTTGTAGAGCTGTAGAGTTGTAGAGCTGTAGAGCTGTAGAGTTGTAGAGCTGTAGAGCTGTAGAGTTGTAGAGTTTTGTAGAGCTGTAGAGTTGTAGAGCTGTAGAGTTCTAGAGCTGTAGAGTTCTAGAGTTATAGAGTTGTAGAGCTGTAGAGCTGTAGAGTTGTAGAGCTGTAGAGTTGTAGAGCTGTAGAGTTGTAGAGCTGTAGAGTTCTAGAGCTGTAGAGTTCTAGAGTTGTAGAGTTGTAGAGTTGTAGAGCTGTAGAGTTGTAGAGCTGTAGAGTTCTAGAGCTGTAGAGTTCTAGAGTTGTAGAGTTGTAGAGTTGTAGAGCTGTAGAGTTCTAGAGCTGTAGAGTTCTAGAGTTGTAGAGTTGTAGAGTTGTAGAGCTGTAGAGTTGTAGAGCTGTAGAGCTGTAGAGTTGTAGAGTTGTAGAGTTGTAGAGCTGTAGAGTTGTAGAGCTGTAGAGTTCTAGAGCTGTAGAGTTCTAGAGTTGTGGAGTTGTAGAGCTGTAGAGCTGTAGAGTTCTAGAGCTGTAGAGTTGTAGAGTTTTGTAGAGCTGTAGAGTTGTAGAGCTGTAGAGTTCTAGAGTTGTAGAGCTGTAGAGCTGTAGAGTTGTAGAGCTGTAGAGTTGTAGAGTTGTAGAGTTGTAGAGCTGTAGATTTGTAAACTATTGTACGTACAGTATATCTGCATGAATACACAGGTGCAAATGGTATGAACGTGTAGATATTGAAGTGTGGTTGAAAGCAATACTTATTTAGCTCTTGAGTTTCACACGATGTTGTGTTTCATCCAATATGGTTGCCAAACCTTAATTTTCAGTAATAAGTTAAAGCCATTAATTGCATCCCAAGAATTGTTAGGATTCCAAAATTAGAATTTCTTTGGCTCCTCTT
This sequence comes from Paragorgia papillata, assembly GCA_035771165.1. Taxonomy (NCBI): domain Eukaryota; kingdom Metazoa; phylum Cnidaria; class Anthozoa; order Scleralcyonacea; family Coralliidae; genus Paragorgia; species Paragorgia papillata. The sequence goes on from JAWNZC010000238.1 coordinate 2,921,186, forward strand.
CCAGACCCATAAAATGTTGTTTCCATGACAACAGAATTTTGATATCAGTCATGCAACCGTGAATTTTTTCACAAGTTTGTTCACAAGCCTCGAAAGTAACTACACTATATAGCAGGTACAACAGTGTAATTGTGTATATAGCATGAGCGATTCCTGATTGTAGTGTTGTAGAGCTCTACAACAAACTCTACACCGATTTGCACATCTTAAAACGTGACAGGCCTAAGTCTTCTTTGTAAGTTTAGTTTATGCGAGTTTCAAAACCACAGTACGATCCTAAAGGGTTTTTAAGGCCCTAACGGTTTTCGACATGCATTTTAAGCAGCACTTCAGTACTTGCGATTTTTCTTTGTGTTTTCCTCGTGAAATATTAGCCTAGCCAATCAGAGCGTGCGTACAGACAGATCTTCTTACGAGAGCTAACAGACCATAAACAATATTGGGAAGTCTTCACATAAACCATAATGCAGTCCAAAGAAGTAAAGGAACCAGAGTCGTTTCGATCTGTACCCTTCGAAGAAGAACTTGAGAGAGTCAAACGGCTTAAAGAAGATTTAGATAAAGGCGATGGTTGGACTAAAGCAGCCGAAGGCCCAGGATATATCTACTGGATTAAAACCTTTCATGGTGATGACGTTCCCGTTAAAATACTCTACACGATTGACATGCCTTATTCTGGCAAGGTTTTTCAACAGCTGCTGGACCCCCAAAATCTAGAGTTTCGCAAAGATTGGGACAAAAGCTTTGTTAATCATCAGTGTTTGGAGTCCTACCCCGAGGATGGAGGATACTTGGTCTACATGCGGGCACTTTTTTCCTGTCCATTGCAAGATCGTTCCTTCGTTTTGTATCTTCCCAAAAGTCAAGAGATCGACTGGTATGGCAAGCGAGCTACCTTGATGTTGATGAAAAACGGATGGCATCCGTCCAAGCCGGAAGGCGATGATGGTCTTGTTAGAGCGACCAATGGCGGCAACTTCTATGTTGTGTTACCAGATGACGAGCAACCAGAGGCCAAGTGTAAAGTGTTTGGATTGAGTAGCAACCTATACAACGGCTTTTTTCCGAAAACTAATACGGAATGGTTGCAGGGGAGAATTTTACCGCAGAAGTTTAACCAGTGGCGAGAAAGCTTGGTGGAAGGTTATACAAAGTACTTTAAAACCAAATGACATCCCTAAGCGGGCTCACGCCAGTCACGCGATTGATTATAGGATCTCACTGGTTTTGAAACTCGAATAAACTAAACTTACAAAGAAGAATTGGTTTAGTTTAGATGTAAATTTAGATGTATAACGTTTAATTCAAATCTCCTTTTGCCGCCGAGGAAAGAATTTTGTGACACCCGGAGTCAGCCCGGCTCACGTAAAGAGCCCCTAATATACACTGCAAGCAGAACGGCCAGAGCCTTCTTTTCCTTTGTTATGTAGTAAGATCGTTCGGTATATTATTATAGACCTGGAGTGAGGGGTATTCCACAAAAAAATTACCCCAAGGGACGAGGATATTTCATCTCGAGGGCTAACTTGTGGAATACCCCGAGCGAAAGGTCTGTAATTGATTACTGCCGAAACATATTAATTTTCAAAAACAAGCTTAAATAATGTTAATAAAGTTAGTTTAACTTTTGTCAGCTTTTCATTGTCTGTTTCCATTCTGTTGATATTAAGTGTCGTCTCAAGGCTTCTGGATGCATTCTTTGTTGCTTTCTTCGTATTTTCTGAATTCTTATTTTCTTGTAACCTAACAATTTTCTTGTCAACATCTGAATGTTCAGGCGAATTCCGCCATACTCTGCCAATGTTGACAGCTTCGTGAATCGTGCGTGGCATTCACGCGTGGTACACGAACCATATTCCCCACTGGCGGGTATATCACTTTATGAAGTGAGGGGCAATTCGATGATTAATTTACTGATCACGTGGTACAAATCAAGCTTTCTGATTGGACAATTTACAGTTGAGGTATAATATTACCGGTCGAGTTTCATGACTAATGCATGTTAATATGTTAGGATCCAATGATCCATATACAATTGACCGTACGGAAAAAGATGGCGACTTGTACATTTAACCACAATCCTTTGCGTGCAGTAAACATTTTTTCTTGCAGAATTATTGGAAGATAGGGTTTTAAAACGATCAACTTTGGAAAGAATGAAGTTCTTGCTTATTCGCAAAGCATTGTGGTTAAATGTACCGCCGCCATCTTTTTCGGTACCGTCAATTGCCTTGTTTCTTAAAATTACCTGATTAACTTCATGAAAAACAACAAGCACATACAATATAGACCTTCAGCTTTACATTATTAGCATAAAAGAGTTTTTAGATAATTCTGGCTTGTATTTGCGTTTAAAGACACACTCAAAAGTGGACGGGTACTCTGCCATTGCTTGGACAAAGCTTGAGGCAGATAAAACTCGCCGATCCATGATCGGTGAGTTTATGTCTGCATATTAGACCCTTCTTATATATTCTTTCAAAGGGTGTGATTACATGGAGACTTTTAGCCCCGTTGAAATGTCAGCCCTGCAGTATATAGGGCTGAGTTTTTTATTGCGATTACATGAGCGGTTTCAACCCGGGCTAAAACCAAAATTTTACTGATCAATAACACATAGGAATCCGAAGAATTTCTCTTTTGCGGCTGCGTAATGAACGATTGACACCGTTCACACCACTGATCTCTATATTCATAGTCATTCAAAATATGGTCTGGAAACTCAGCTAAAGTCTTTGTTCTATCTTTTTGTTCGTCTTTATGCATTTTTGTGCACGGTGCACGGTCACTGAACACATTGTATTTTAGTATAATGAACGAATTATCCAATAGCAACGTTTCAGTTCAATCACTCAACCGTGCTATTTAGATATTAATAAACCTAAAACAAAGAATGTGCACGGTGTAAGGTACGGTTCAACATAAAATCACAGCTCATTATAGGCGCTTTGAAGTTTGCCGAGTTTCCAGACCGTATCTCTATTAACTATGCTATATTCTGGCTCTAAAATGAAGCCACCGGAGATGATGAATTTGGAGTACCAAGATGGCCACCACGGAAAATTGTATGTTTTCGTAGCACGAAAAGAGCCACATTAAGAAGATTTATGCCATTGATATCAAACAAAGAACATTGTACAAGGTTATAATTAGAAGTTTAGTTTTCGCATTTGTTGGTATTATTGAGCAGTAAAACGTGTTGTTTCCTAGTTTTTAACTCTGTCCCGGCTAGTTCGTGTCACGAAATTCTTTCCTCGGTCGAAAGAGGAGATTTGTTATATAAGATAATGATTATAGTACATCTCAACTAAATCAATTCTTATTTTCTGACTCTCATTTAGTTTTATATGCAAGTCACTTCAAAACCACTGTACGATTTCACAGTTGATTTCACATTACTTTACCGCTTTGTGTTGCGAAGTTCGTTGCAAAGTTCGGATATTCGTTGGGAAGTTCGGAATTACGTTGCCAAGGTTGAAAAATGATCCAATCATAACAAGTTTTCATCCAAACCCCGCAATTTCATTGGATAATTCTAATCGGCCCCTTAAGCCGATTACACGATGCAACGATTTGTGAAAACTGTATCGCAACGCTATTGCGAGACAGGCTTTGGTGCTGTCGTCAAATCAATTGTTGAATATTTCTTTTTTTCAAATAATTATATAATTTTTTGTTTCAAGATTTGGTTTGCACTTGACGTCATGGCGGCCATGTTAGAGACACTTTAACAAAAGAATCTCGTTAGTAACTATTGTATTTGGAATATGTTTTCCAACCTCGTACAGGGCCTTGGCAAAGACTGGTCACGTGACCCCAAGAATTTTGGAATATTTTGATGAGTGACTCACACGTGTACCTAGCCTGCGAATACAGCCGCCTCACATCGGGACCCCCGAGAGAGACGTCTGCGACTCGAGAGTAAAAATTCCGTACTGATGACGTAGAGTCCGTCCTGAATCAGGACGAAGCTGCTGATTGGCTTAGAAGCTTAGAAAGACTCAGACGCTCACACCAAGGTCAACGTCAATGCTCAGTTTGACAGTCTCTGTCCTAAATCCTAAAACGAAAGTCTAGTTATTGCCAAACAAAGGAAAACAGATAGCCATTCTTCTCACTACGAGTTCGATTTGCGATAAATTGCAAGATTTCCTATCGAAATCGAACGATTTTCCAGTTATCAAGAGGGACTTCCTGTCCAGACAGTTGAATAGTTTTTCTCACGGTTGAGGGAATTTTAAACGCACGTTGGCAGGTTACGACTTTTTTTAAGATTCAACAGGAAGTCCTGCTTGATGACTGGAAAATCGTTCGATTTCGATAGGAAATCTTGCAATTTATCGCAAATCGAACTCGTAGTGAGAAGAATAGCTATCCGTTTCCTTTGTTTGGCAATAACTAGGCTTTCGCTTTAGAATTTAGGACAGAAACTTAGCATTGACGTTGATCTTGGTGTGAGCGTCTGAGTCTTTCTATAAAGCTTCTAAGCCAATCTCGAGTCGCAGACGTCTCTCTCGGGGGTCCCGACGTGAGTCGGCTGTATTCGCAGGCTAACGTGTACCGGTGCTTTTATATACTTAAAATGCAAGCAAGAAGTGTTTATTTGTTTCTGGACTTTCCGAATCTAATTTAAAAAGTTTAGAAATATACAAAGTCAAAGTCTTCAGTGCTTATCTAATTATGTTCGTCGATCGTGGTATTGTTCTTGATCGAATATTTGTATTACGTAGAACCTCAACGAGGACAGCAGATTCGGATATGCCGTTTGAATATCAAATCGACAGCTACAACAATTAAATTTCCACAAATACCAAACGTTTGGACAAGAAACATAAATACTCTATACTGGACGGCAAATAAATTTCAACAATCAACAGCATTTGAATATTAAGTTTTCCTCCAACATGGCTGCTACATCCTTGTCTTCTGAATCTCAGGTTTGCCGGTAATGCCTCGATTTATCTTGTTGTTATAGTCATTAACATACACTTATCCATGCGTCATCCATGCGTCGATTCATTTTAACCCTTTTATTCATTTTAACGAGTTCATGTTTTCCTTCACGACGGAGTTTCCGGTCAACATGCACAAAATTAAAATAAAAAACAAAAAAAAACCAAAAAAAAAACCAACTAAAATGTGCGTTTGTAGTCTCGCTGCTTGACGCAAGCAAGGATCACAGTCCACGTTGGATTACACCATCACTGTGCGATGTAACCTGAATGGGGCAGGCCTTTATTTGTTCCCTCCTTCCGCTAAATACAGGCCTGACATTCAGGTTATGGGCGATGTTGTGCGCGTAAACAAATAACACTGAAAATAATATAATTTGCAAAGCCACACAGCGTTGTAAAGACTGTGATCGTTTGACCGGGTTGAGACCTCTAGGGGGTCCAGGGGTATGCTCCCCCGGAAATTTTTTGATTTCTGATACCCTGAAATGCTATTTCCTGCATTTTGGGGACAATATTAGGATCAGAAATAGTGATTTTTATACGCTATATTATACACTAAACACAATTTATGTATTATATAATATAATATACCGTTCAAAGAATACATATATAATTGGCCAGGGGGTTTGCAACCCCCATAACCCCCCTGGATCCGCCACTGACAGGGATTACTGTTTTACTGATATACATGGGTCAGAGCGCTGGCTCAAGTCCCAAAAAGTGCTGAGTCAGCTGAGCTATACCTACAGGCTATCTACTATAATTACCATCATCATAATGATTAATATCATCACCATCACCATCATAATCACATCACTATTATCATTATCATCATCATCACCATTATCATCATCATCACCATCATTATTATCATCATCATTATCATCATCATCATCACCATTATTATCATCATCAACACCACCACCACCATTAACACCACCACCATCAACACCAACACCACAACCACCATCAACACTACCACCATCAACACCATCAACACAACCACCATCAACACTAACACCACCACTAACACTAACACCAACACTACCACCACCACCACTATCAACACCACCACTAACACCACCAAGACCACACACTACCGCCACCACCACATAATTGTCACTGGGGACCCAATCATGAAGTGACAAGATTTGTGGGACTTGGCTCAAGCATCAGCCGGGCAACCTTTACGGTCTTGGATCGACTAACCCGATCCCATCCCTCTTCAGCCTGCAAAACGCCAAAGCTAGATGTACTCGTATTACAGCAATTTGTTATTACTTTCATGTTAAATATGGGTCTCATCTATCATTAAGGAAGGGGGGTAGTTAATTTACATGTATACTAATAATTCTTATTTTAAATTCTCCCATCGATATTATGCATTATGTAGAAGCCACTGAGAGGGTTGCAAGTAAGGTCAGAGAACAAGGAGCTACAGTGTTTGCTTTCCATTGTGATCTCACAAACAAAGATGAAGTTTATCGTGTAGCGGAAGAAGTGAAGCGTCAAGTTGGTCATGTCACCATCCTCATGAATAACGCTGGAATCTTGATAGCTAAATCATTCATGAACTGCTCAGACGAACAGTTAGCCAAAACTGTTGAGATCAACACCACTGCTCACTTTTGGGTAAGTTTTTTTGAAAACTAAAGTTTTGAGTTTTCTAGTTCAGTTTGCAATAGGCGACTTGCACTAAGAGGTCACGTGATCTAAATTCTCGTAAAATAGCAGGTAGCGTATGCAGGTGATGCATTGCGCGCTCACAATCTCGCTTTCGCCTGGCGGCCATCGGGCCACCAAATTTGTTTGCTGTTTGTATCCTTCAATATCTGAACAATTCTTGGTAGAAACTATGGTAGAAATTAATAGTATTCGCGTTTTATTCTAGGAAGACATACCTAGTTTTCTAACGTTTCGAGTGAGAAGAGCCTTCGCTCGAAACGTTAGAAATCTACGTTCAATAATTTCGGCAGTACTCAAACCTTACTATATTTCAATTTGTATTTCGACACTGCCTATGCAGCACACTAGTTTTATTTCACAGTTTAAGTCGTCTTCTGGATCGTAAATAGACTCATTCAACTCTGAATCAGATTCGGAGTCAGACTGATGAGACATTTAAAGAAACAGAACCAAACTACACAAGATTGTGGCGAATCACGTACTATATTGAAGTATACGCTGTCATGTCCAAAACGCACGCCTGAGCTCTGTGAAAGGTCAAGTTCCCGTATGTAAACAGAAAAACACAAGCGCGCAATGCATCACCTGGATACTCATCCTTTAATTAAAATCCACATAAAATTCATCAAAAACGACAAAATCATCGCGAAGATGGCCGAGTTATACTGGCACGCTTGTTTGATTCAATAGCCAATCGGAGTGCGTGTTGTCGATTATTTCATAAACTACGTTGCGCTACATTGTAAGACATTACACTACATTATAAGACATTACGCTACGTTGTAAGACATTACACTACATTGTAAGACATTACACTACATTGTAAGACATTACGCTACATTGTAAGACATTACGCTACGTTGTAAGACGTTACACTACGTTGTATTACATTACACTACATTGTAAGACATTACACTACATTGTAAGACATTACGCTACATTGTAAGACATTACGCTACGTTGTAAGACGTTACACTAAGTTGTATTACATTACACTATTTACATTACACACATTAGACGCTATGCTACATCGTAAGTCGTAAGACGAACCCTACATGCACATCGTAAAACATTGCGCTACATTGTAAGACATTACGATAAGTTTTAAGATGTTACGCTACGTTATAAGGCTTTACGTTATGTTTTAATACGTTATGCTACATCGTTGATGTTACGATACGTTGTGACCATTGTAAGAATGCCATTGTTCTGTGGAAAAATGGCCAAGCCTGGTGGTGACATACAGAATATTTAAATAATTATACTACCGTAATTCTATCTTCAGTTATTTTTACGAAAAAAAGTGTTGAAGACAAGTTGGTGCGAGTGATCTAGCGTATGCATATAAAGTTAGTTTGTGCACGTGTGCGTGCGTGCAGTTCATGCAATCACACGAATAGCCCTGCTCTAGACCCATCTTCCATTGTAGTGGAATATTAATCATGATGCTGTCATGCTGTCATGTTAATGAACATGTTGATAATAGACGAGTTCAAGGTTACGGACGCCATATTGAAAAGGGGGCAAAGAGTCAGGGGCGAGCGCGGTCAAAGGGGGAAAACGCGTTATATTTTCATATGTAAACTTCACGATTTTTGATCAGTGGGTGAATGGTTTACGCTTATTTTGAACGATTTCGGGTCCGTATCGTTTTGTAATTTCTGTAATACTTCAAGGAAACGTTGGGAAAGCTTTTTATGTTATTTTGGAAGGCTTGGAGGATTCTAAAAGAAATCGCGACTGGTTTGTTGAGGAATCGTATGCGAGCGCTTCACTGATTTGGACATGAAAATATTATTCTAGACTCTCTAGGTTCAGTTCACGTCCTTAAAAGTGCAATCTATCACTAACATTTAGAATACCTGCTCGTAAATTGGCTTGTTCATCGCTCCTCGCTCTGTATCAATAGGCGCGTGTACATACAATTCCTCAACAAACCATCGCGATTTCTTTTAGAATCCTCCAAGCCTTCCAAAATAACATACAAAGCTTTTTCTATGTTTCCTTGAAGTATTACAAAAATTACAAAACGATACGGACCCGAAATCGTTCAAAACAAGCGTAAACCATTCACCCACTGATCAAAAATCGTGAAGTTTACATATGAAAATATATGGCGTTTGCCCCCTTTGACCGAGCTCGCCCCAGACTCTTTGCCCCCTTTTCAATATGGCGTCCTTAACCTTGAACTGGTCTATTCTGATAGGGCATTACTGCAGTTTTTGGACTGGACCAAAGAGAACGAGATGACCTGTAACACCGATAAATGCAAAGAACTGATTATCCGGAAGAAGTGTAACACCACTGAATATAGAGAAAAAAGTAATATAACGCAGTATGAACAATTGACAATTCTTGGTGTCACTTTCCAGTCTAACTGCATGTTTACCAAGCATATTAAGATAAAACTAAGTGAAGCTAACAAATGCCTATATGTAATTAGGGGATTAAGAAAAGAAGGCCATAGTCAGGATGAAATTGATTTACTTTTTAAAGCAATTGTTCTTCCTAAGTTAACGTATGGTCTTGTAGTGTATGGTGCAAGTGAAGCAAATTTAAACGACATTCAATGTTTTTTAAAGAGATGTTTTAAGAGACGATATATTTCTGAACTACTGAATATTCGTGAATTGTTAGAGAAATACGATAAAATATTGTTTACCAAAATTAAGAGAGATAGTAACCACCCACTGTATCCACTTCTCCCGAAAGTTAAAGAATCCTCGCTTAGACTTAGACACAGAACCAGTCAACTCCCTCAAATAAACACCGAAAGATACAAAAACAGTTTTGTAAATAGATTACGTTTTAGATACAAATTAGCAATATAGAAGACTTAAGATTGTAGCATTAAGCCTCTAGTTTTTACTTTTTAATAATTAATTGTAAACATATTTATATAATTCTTTTACCTGTAATGTTTGATATTTATTTTATCAAATGAATAAAAAATGAATAAAAAATGAATTATTATTATTGACTTTATAGACTACAAAAGCATTCCTGCCTCATATGTTAGAGATGAACTATGGCCATATTGTGACCACTGCATCCATAGCTGGATTCTTCGGATGTAAAAATTTAATTGCGTATTGTACTTCGAAATATGGAGCTGTGGGTTTCCACGACTCTCTGCATATGGAGTTGCGGTCTTTGGGAAAATATGGCGTGAATACTACTTGTTTGTGTCCAATATTTGTTGATACGCCACTGCTTAACGATTGCAAAATAGTAGCAAGGTACTGCATTTGACTTAACAAACAAGCAAGCAAACGAGTAAGAAAGCATCGAAGCAAGCAAGAAAGCTAGCAAGCAAGAAAGCAAGCAAACAAACAAACAAACAAACAACAAACAAACAAACAAACAAACAAACAAACAAACAAGCAAGCATGCTAGCTAGTAAGCAAGCAAGTAAACAAACAAACAAACAAGCATGCAAGCTAGCTAGTAAGCAAACAAACAAACAAGCATGCAAGCTAGCTAGCTAGCTAGTAAGCAAGCAAACAAACAAACAAACAAGCAAGCAAGTAAACAAACAAACAAACAAGCATGCTAGCTAGCTAGTAAGCAAGCAAGTAAACAAACAAACAAACAAACAAACAAACAAACAAACCATCAAACAAACAAACAAACAAACAAACAAACAAACAAACAAACAAACAAACAAACAAACAAGCAAGCAAGCAAGTAAACAAACAAACAAACAAACAAACAAACAAACACGCAAACAAACAAACAAACAAACAAACAAACACGCAAACAAACAAACAAACAAACAAACACGCAAACAAACAAACAAACAAACAAACACGCAAACAAACAAACAAACTATGCAAACGAGCAAGCAAGCAATATACAATCGAGCAAGGAAGCAAGCAAGCAAACAAACTAGTAAGTACGTAAGTAAGTAAGCAAGCAAGCAAGCAAATAAATAAACAAACAAACAAACTAGCAAGCAAGCCGAAAAACAAACAAGCTAACAAGCAAGTAAACAGATAAACAAGCAAGCAAATCTACAGACCGACAGAGCGACAGACAGAGAGACAGACAGAGAGAGAGACAGACAGACAGACAGACAGACAGACAGACAGACAGACAGACAGACAGACAGACAGACAGACAGACAGACAGACAGACAGACAGACAGACAGACAGACAGACAGACAGACAAGAAATCTGTCCTCTTTCTCTCTACGCCATATATAGGTAAGCCATATGTATAAACCTGACACGGAGTACAATTCTAAACCCCAGTAGTAAATAAAAATATTCTTATCAGTAATCCTCGCTCCATATTTTGCATTTTGTAACAGGTTCCCGTCTATATTCCCCACGTTGTTACCTGAGTATGTGGCAGAGCAGTTAGTCGATGGAATGTTACGAAACAAGCAATATGTGATACTTCCCAAATCGGTTAACATTCAGATGATGTTAATGAGGTAACTAAAATTGGGTAGCTATAGGACTGGATCAGCGGTAGCTTCTTTTTTGGACACGGTCACAGAATACTGTCCTTCGTAGAGGCTTTGCGTGGATACTGAGGTCTAACATGGAGTAGATAAGGTGCTAAGAGGGAAAGCCGCTGGCGTGAGGAACGATTTTTCTTTCCCTTCCGCCCACTTTCCCCATGCCAGCGGCTTTTCTTCTTATCACCGTAGCTACTTCATTTACGGAGAAATGGTGTCAGCGGTTTTTTTATTGTCTGGTTTCGAACATCGAAAAACAGCATTTTCAGCTTTGGTCGTCAATACTATCAGCAAGACTCGACGTATCCAAAAACGCTGACACCGTTTTCCTCGAAGTTTATCTCGGAATCGAACTGCAAGAAAAGAATTTTCAACAATATAAAACGTTTTGTACTTGAATTGCCCAGAGTGAAGCCCTCTGGTTTTTCTTAAAAAAATTCCCAACTATTATTTGTTCTGCTTTTTGCAAAATCAAATACAACATTGTATTCTACAAATTATTAGCTTGATATAACGATATCTATTTTATTTTTGTGGCATAAGGCGCTTTACCGAAATCACTCTGCAAACCTTAGTGCATGTTTCCAAGGAGGTAGGGTTAACCCTCTCGTACATTTCTTGTTTTTTTTTGTTTGTCGTGTTTACAAGGACGCTAGGCGGCTAGGGTCACCTTATCACGCCATCAGGGTTACCCAAGGTTACCCTAGTAGCGGGGTTATGTTTTGTCCTTGTAAACGCGTTTGGTAGGGATAACTCGCCTACCCGGGACAACTTTTTACTAGTTCCAGGCTTCTTGTTATTAGTGCTTCGTGACCACATCTAATAAAGTTGACCCGGGCAGCAGTGTGACGGCCTACCAGTGAGCTCTATATGTAATATTTATAAACCGCGCAGGAGGGCTTTATCGGATATAAAACACGAGGCGATAGCCGAGTGTTTTAGAGCCGATAAAGCCCGTACTGCAAGGTTTTTAAATGGCTTCTAAAAAGAATCACTTCATACGTTCATTGGCGTGGTAATTTTGAAAATTAAGCTTATCTCAGCCGTTAAAAACCAGCGAGAAACTTAGAGCGAGTCTATATCACATATATAGATCCGATACGCTCATGATTTTTCTTTGTGTTTTCCTCATGAATTATTAATGAATTTTAGAAATATATATATATAACTGGGGTGATATCTGCTGTTCATTCACCAGGCAAAGATTGAAGTCATACATGGCGGACATGTAGGCCTAAAGTACGTATAGTTCCAGTCTCCTACGCGATCTTTTGACTGGATCAAACTTGACCAGACCGCGTAGAAGACTGGAACTATACGTACTTCAGGTCCAAAAGGATCGCGGGCTCTGGGAACAAGATTGCCTCAAAGATATCACTCGAGTTATATATAGAGCTCACTGTCCCTACCTCGGCAGGCCTTATGGCGGTGAAGAAATTGTGTGTTCGTACCTGTGAAATTTTGCTTGTAAACCCGGGATAACTTTGACCAGGGTGCTACGGTAATTCGGGTGCTTGGGTAAACCAGTGAACTCGATGTAAGTTAAAATCTGATACCTGGAACGCTAACGTCCAGTCATTCGTGGGGCAAAAAGTGAGGCAAAGTCCTAGGCCCCTGCGCGGTTTGCAGGTAGGTTTCAGTCTCCTACAAAATGTTTTTTTACACGGCCGCCAGTCTTGAGCGAACCGCGAAGGCTCAAAAAGGGTTGAAAAATTATTTATTGAACCATTTTATCACGCTTTGCTAAACGTACATTTTAAATTTTAAATGGTTGTGCTATGCTGCCGAACTAATTATGCAGTAATTGTTTATTTGTTGCTATAGTAAGGGTCATTGTCTTTACAAAACGTGCACGAAGTTTGTCAGTCAAGAAATTAGATCAAACTTTTCGTTATAATATAAACCATATATTAGAATTTCGTTACTCCGAAGAGGATACAAAAAATCAACACAAACTAAGTATAGAATATGCCGCTAGTACCAGTTTCATATGTCGTTTTGTTTAAAAAGCATTCCGCATTCGTACCAAAAACAACAACTAGCCATGAGTAAACGTGAAAAATAAACAATCTAGTTGTCAGTTATTTCTTAAAATATCATTAGTTACAAAAGACCGTTGAACACATTCGAACAAAAAAATTAAAGGAGCAGAAATAAGAAAATGACATCAGATGTATATTATGAAATATCAGGTTACAAGAATAGTTTTCTCACTCTTGTTCTCACCTTTTCAGCTGGCTGTTTTCATCCTAGCCAGCAAAAGGACGTCTGTTTCCTCAGCCTATTTTCATCCCTACCTTAATTTACAGTATAGTTTTGGACTGCTATACAGTAAATAAAACAACAACAGCACTGCACAACAATGGGAAACCATTAAATGCACGTTTAGTTTGACAAATAATTTTTTCAAACCTTTTTTCGAGCATTCGCAGTTCGCTCAAGACGGGCGGCCGTGTAAAAAAACATTTTGTGGGAGACTGAATCCTACCTGCAAACCGCGCAGGGGCCTGGAACTTTTTGCCTCACTTTTGGTTTACGCGTTAGCGTTCCAGGTATCAGATTTTAACGTACATCGAGTTCACTAGGGTAACCCTACCTCCTTGTGAACAGGCCCTTAATGAAGACCCTTTTAAAGTGCCTATGTCATCCTCAGGGACTTTGCATATTTATACTAATTGGAACATTCTGAGAAGATTTGTAATATATCTTCTCAGGCGCAAATTTCATCTTCGTGGATTTTTTTGCCGTTAAAGTTGACGGAAGTGACGTCAAAAGAGCAATCTGTAAAGTGGTTTTCATATAGACAAATTCCTCTTTCGAGGAACAAAGATTTCGAGGAACAAAGATTTCGAGGACAAATCTTCTCAGAATGTTCCAATTAGTATAAATATGTAAAGTCCCTGAGGATGACATAGGCACTTTAAAGGTATATCTCAGAGTATATCTCATGCTAATTGGTTATTTGTTATTCCGTTGATGTTTTTAGAATAATGCCACACAGATTCAATGAAATTCTCAATGAGTTTACTGACGCTGGGCTTGAAGAGAAAAACCTCAAGAAAGCACAAGCCTTGAATGATCAAGAAGGGAAGGCAGAAAAGGAAGAAAAGAAACTAGAATGATAAACATGGATGTCTGACAGGTTTTTGAGTTACTTTCCGCTGGGTAAACTGTCTTTGAAATTAAAAATTTAGTCAGAAATTAATTCGCTTATTTGAAAGTAGTTTTTCTAAAGTGCCTATGAAGCGTAAATTATGTTTATCTTTATCAGAAAGAACACTGGAAGTGACAAAATAACTTCTTTTGCAGTTTTTCGTTTGCTTATTTTGTTTTTGAGATATTTAGTTTGTTTGATATGCAAACTGTTGGTGGCACAGTTGGTTAGCGCGCGTGCCTTTCACCTCTGCTATCTGATTGAAAATTTTACCTTGGCCGCATGTGAGAAAAGTGCTTCCAGTTTAACTCTACTAAACACCACATGTTTCCTCCTGTAGTATTAACACTGGACCAATAATGAGAGATGGCTCTTACTGGACGTCTAGGGATAACAGTTTAGATATAACTGATAGAGTTATCCAGTATAAATATAAGTTAGCTTAATTCGAAGGACGCATATGGCTGTGTTCCTCCCACAACATTAAACAAGTATAGAATTTGATATTTGCAACGAAATCACACTATATATTATTATATCGAATATATCAAGACCTTTCTCCGATAAATCATTATTCACATGCATCTACGTCGCAACATGTTGACATTTACATAACAATCTGGAATATGAGAATATCTCAACAACGAAGCAAGGAAATGAAAAACTGAGACAAACATAAAAGGCACATACACTTTGTCACTTTTTGCCACATCTTTGTCACTTTTTTCGCCAATTTTTTGTCACTCACTTTTTTATCCCCAATTTTTTGTCACTTTTCCCCCCCAATTGGTGTCACTTTTGTTTGCCGATTTTTTGTCACTTTTTCGTCACTTTATTTGTCACTTTTTTTCCGCTTTATTTGTCACTTTTTTTTGCCAATTTTTTGTCACTTTTTTGTCACTTTGTTTTGCCAATTTTTTATTCCTTTTTTTTGCCAATTTTTGTCACTTTTTTATCCCTACATGTTACTTTCTTTTGTCAATTTTTTGCCACTTTTTTGTTCATTTTTGCCAATTTTTTGTCACTTTAATTGTCACTCTTTTCCACTTTTTTGTTCATTTTTTGTCACTTTTTTTCATACTTTTTTTGCCACTTTTTTACTTATTGATCGCGTCCACCGTATATTTGCAATTAACCATACCGTCAATCAAAATATAATCTGGAAAATCGGCGAAAGTCTTTGTTCTATCTTTTTGTTCACGTTTATGCAAACTTGTGCACGGTTTAGACAACGTATTTTCGGTCTAATGAAGCAATCATCCAATAGCAGCATTTGGGTTCCGTCCCAACATAAAATTACCGCTCATTATAGACGCTTTGAAGTTTTCCGGATTTCCAGACCATTTCTCGATTGACTATGGCCACTGCGAGATATATAACTTTTCTTTAAAAAGTCATTATGCACGAAGTATTATCAAAACCAATGATCCGCGGCATGGCCCAAAAAAAATGTCGTGATTTTCCGTCTTCATTTCTTGACACCGTGAGATCACTGAAATATGATTCCATTTGCTACTTTTGAATTCTCCAGCCAAAAGGGTTTAGGAATGCAGACGGATTCGTTTTGGGCGGAAATCATGACGTACTTTTGGGGCCATGCCGTGCATCATCGCTTTTGGTAATACGAAAAAGTTATAAACGCCAAACTGTATAATTCAACACTACTTTGAGTACTTTCAAATAATCGTTTATTTTTAACTTAATTTTTTTATTTAATTATGCTAAGGAACTTTGAAATTAAAGTATATGTGTTAGTCGTTTTGTAAATTAGGGTAGGCAAAATATTTAGTCTTATAGATGGCGCACAAACTAGAAAACTGATAATTCGTGGTCAATTATATAGTAATAATCAAGGTAACAAGATGGTTATAATTTTGTTTTGCATTTTTAGTATTACGACTGCGTCCCTTTTTTCAGTTTCGTATCTAAAAAAAATAATTGCATGCTATTTTATTCCCCTTGGATTAAATTCTTCCCAAGACCAGCTTACCCAAGACTTTCCTGAGAACATTGGCATTGTAGCTAGCTATATAGGTCAGAGGATATGGTGAACTAAATCAATTAACCTTTTGGCTTTGGCCAGGACAACCTTAATTGATTTAGCTATATAGCTATTTTTTGGATCGACACTAAATCATGGTCGAGATACAGACAAACCAGACAAAGTGCTAAAGAGCAGTGTCCTGTTTAGCGTAAAAAATGTCGCTTGCATTCTAGCTCCCAGAGCCCACGTTCTGTGTCCGTGGCTTTAAAACGGTTTCCACGGGCTAGCTTTAAATACGATTTCGTCAAACACCCAGAATATAACGCTATATACCTAACAAGTTATCAGTGCAGTGACGGGCTTGTCAGGGCACCGTAGTATAAAGCTGCCTGATGATCTATATAGCCGCTAGCTTGTCAGGGCACTGCAATTTTGTGCAATTGTGTTTAACGCTTCGCTTCACGGAGATCGTCAAAAAGCCGCCAAAATACCTCGCGTCAAAAACTATCGCTTCAAGACTTAATTTTCGTTTCATAAACTAAACGTTATTAGTGTTTTCAGCTTGAGTTGGTAAAGTTTTTTCGCATGTTTTTGTTGTACAAGCTGTCGTAAGTTAAACTCAGAGAAAAACTCTGAGCTCCAGACGGGACTCGAACCCACAGCCACTGGAACTCAGATGGTAGACCGAGGTTGTTTTCGTTATTTTGTATTCGGTCTACCATCTGAGTTCCAGTGGCTCAATGGTGAGAGCGTCCGGCTGGCATTCGGAAGGTTGTGGGTTCGAGTCCCGTCTGGAGCTCAGGGTTTTCTCTGAGTTTACTTACGATAGCTTGTACAGCAAAAACATACGAATAAGCTAATCTTATTTATACTGGATAGCTCTATCAGTTATATCTAACTGTTCTCCCTGGAGGTGCAGTAAGGGCCATCCCTTATTGGTTCAGTGTTACTACAGGAGGAAACCGGAGTAAACTGGAAGCACTCTTCTCACATGCGGCGAAGGTGAAATTGTAATCAGATAACTGAGCAGGCATCGAACCCAAGTCGCAGAGGTGAAAGGCACGTTCGCTAACCACTGTGCCACCAAGCACTTTAAATAAGATCTACATGCATACAAATACCACTAATATTTATCAAGTCAGGTTTTGTTAGATGAACTTTATTTCCTAGCAGCTATATAAACTGTATATTATTACAACGCTCCGACAATCAGTTCTGTTCAGTCAACAGGATCCTTGCAAAGTCAGTCAATTTACAAATATAAAAGTTAAATCTACAAAATCATATATCCTGGTATATATGTTTACAATACGGAATAAGAAAGAAAACATTTTTCAGTCAACGAAATCGATATTGTACGGCTATTTCCATAAAAAATATATCAATCTTGTAATTTTCTTGTTTTCGGGCCGTGTGACCATTCCCAACATACTTTTTCACTTATATGCTTGTAAGTTCGTTTCGAAGTTCATTGGGAAGTTCGTTTTGAACTACGCATTTGATTGGCTGCTATAAACTAAGCAGCCAATTAAATGCAAGCAGCCAATTAAATGCAAGTAGCCAATCAAATGCAAGTAGCCAATCAAATGCAAGTAGCCAATCAAATGCGTAGTTCAAAACGAACTTCCAAACCATTTCTGTAAGAAGTATGTTGCAAATGCTTGTAAGTTGGTCATCCCGTTTTTTTCTACGCAAAAAAAAATCGCAACAAAGAAAATTATCCGGAGCTACCTATAGCTCGAAGTTACAAATAAATCTATTATCACCCTATTTAAAGTTTTCTGATGACAATATTGTTGGCAATGTTTTTGCATAATCCGAAAGATGTTATGGTAGTTGGTAATCGTGTAAAGTTGAATTTCAAAATTCGTTGAAGAAAAGGCGATATTTTACGTGTAAATTTTGTATTTTGGAGCGCCGCTATTAAAGTGGCCGAGCTTGAGAAGAATGAGTCGAGGAAGCTTATGACGTCATAGACTCGATAACATCCATGACCCTTTTGCTGACAAGACTGACAACAACAATGATCTTTTGTTTTCTTGAGTCTATGACATAAGTTCTCCTCAACTCATTCTTCTCAAACACAGCCAATTTAATGGCGGCGCTCCAAAATACAATCTTCGTCTTTGTTTTTGGGAATTTCGAAATGAAATTTGCACAATTATCAAGTACCATAATATCTTTAAGATTATGCAAAAACATTACCAACAATATTCTCATCAGAGAACCACTTTAATAAGACACAGCCGTACATCTAGCAAACTATATTGATTCTTCAAATCTCGTCTTCTATAAACACTCCTATATAAATGGCGTTTGAAAAACTAGGGGAGGGGATAAGGGAGAACTTATCTGGATATCATAAGAAAACCGTGTTAGAAAAATGAAAAAGAAACCCTAAAACAAGATGAGAGAATGAACTTTTCCCAGCGGATGGCTCCCCACTGATATCTAAAAGAATACCAGATCGAGTAACTCGGGTAATTGTTTGCCATCTCTAATAAGTACTACCAAAATCAGTGTGTCGTCGGGCCCAAAATAACGACGCGTCAATATCAATCCTAAGGCAAAGGAATGTAATCACGTGAGTGGAAGAATGCAGTCTTTACGGCAAGTTTATTCCATATTACACCACTTACGAGGGAGAAAACTTCTGGAACCAGGGTATAGTAATTTCATATGGTTCTTTATTATGACAGCCTTCGAGGGAAGTCCACGACATATTTACATCGTGTACATATAAAGCCCGGCAACACTGAAACAAGTTTCCGAAACACATTTTCGAAAAAGTTTCCGAAACTTTGTTTCAAAAAATAGAACAGTGCTCTAATCAGGGAAACGTGGTTTCTGAAACTTTTCAACATACATTGGAAACTTTTGTTTCTGAAACCGTTTCGGTAACTTGTTTCGGAAATTTTCTCTAGTGTATGCCGGGCAAAAGGCGTCGACTTGCGAGATCTTTTCAACGATCGAAACGTATTTGTTTACCTCTCTCACGTGATTACATTCCTTTGCCTTAGGCTTATGGATGACGCCACGTTATTTTGGGCCCGACGAGCTAAACTCTGCCAATTGTCGTAGCAATTGTTTGTCGGGGTTAGACTGAAATGAAGCTCGCGAAATATCCATTTGGTTCCTTGCTAATGGCGCCGATCAGGCAATCGCGCAGGTAGGTCAATACGAAGCTGGAGAATTCAGGACAATTGTGTCCTGAATTCTCCAGCTTCGTATCGACCTACCTGCTTTGTTTTTGATTGTAAAAAGCGAAAAAGAAAAAAAAAAGAGGACGAGAACAAGGTCCCTTAGTAATGGCGGATTGTGGCTTCATTTTCCCAAACAATAGTTGCTCGATCCAGTCTTCTTTTAGAAATCAGTGGTTGCACCCTGCGAGCAGAACTTTATTTTGTCTCCTCTAAACCGAATGAAAGAAGGCTTTGCCGAAATCGTGTATTCCATTTGAAGTCACCGTCGACTCGTACAAGAGTTGGGACTGGACAAACCAGTTCTGTTCTTGCTTTGCGGGTTTCGTCTGCGCATGGCTTTGCGTATAGGTAAGAGCGGTGACCACAGTCGAGCCCACGGTGTCAAAACATTGCAACCACTCAACATGTTGTCCAAACTTTTTCCAAATATCTCTACAAGTTTCGAGAGAAATTTTCCCACCAAGTTAATTCATTTTGACTACGAAACAGAAGGAAGTGATATAGTTACTACTCATCGATCAGGCCAAGCGAAAAAGTCGAAGGAGAAGGTGGTGAAACACTTCCTACGAAGCACTCTATACTTTTTCTTATACTTATCGATCAACGTTCATACGCAAGTGATCATGGAAATTTTAACTTGCGCCAAGGTAACCGTCGCGCATGCTCAAATAAGAAAAAATACACGATTTCGGCAGAGCCTTGTTTCCTTCGCGCCTCGGACGATGCAAAAGAAAGCTGTGCATGCTAGCTTTATACACCACTTTCATAATAGCGACTAATATTAATATTCTTTTATGTGCATCTTAATAAGCCTTTCTGGTCTCGTTTGTATGTCTTCAATTCAAAAGAATCTTTGCTTCATAACGAGGTCAGAAAGGCTCATTTAGATGCACATAAAAGAATATTTAAAGTCGTGGCCATTATGAAAGTGGTCTATATAAAACTTAATCAAAAATAGCCGCCGAATTAGAATTCTTTTATGTGCATATAAATTAGCCCTTATGACCTCGTTTTAAAGTAAAAATTCTTTTGAATTTCACACATGAAAACGAGTTCATAATGGCTAATTTATATGTATATAAAAGAATTTTAATTCGGCGGCCATTTTTGAATAAGGTCTATGAAGTTGTTTTTTTCAACTTGCTTCGGAAGTTTGTTTTTTCAGCTTCTCTTTCCTTTTTTGAATATGAAAACTATGCGATACAATCAGTTTTGGTGTTACACTTGTGCATTTCCTCGAGGTGGTGGTTGTTGTTGTTGTTGTTGTTTCTTAATTATTTCAGTCTTCCCGTAGTATTCTTTCAATCGGCCGATAAACAGACACCGTAGGAGTGTAAGCATCATTTCCAGAAGTCCCACTCCGATCAGAATGGAGCCGTACTTGAGGCCATCTCGTCCGTGTTGCTTGATCGTTTCGTAATAGTAGTAATAATTTACGTGTCGCTCCACCACGCAATGGTCCGGATCAACCACGAGGTATGGCTTGGGAACACGATACCACTTATCTCTGTTGAAGTCGTTCATGGAAAACGCCAAACAACCAACCATGATGAAACAGAGCACGAAATTTACCAGGGACATCGCCAGAACGCAGGTCTGCGAAAAAAAGTGAGAGAGGAGTAAGGGGATGAGACGAAACTTAAGTCTGATTAATCTGATTAATACTAATAGACGATTTCAAGGTTATTGGACGCCATGTTGAAATGGGGGCAAGGAGTCTGGGGCGAGCGCGATTCAGTGGGTCTGGACAACATCGCTGCCAAACGTTTACGCATGCGTGAACTTGCTAGAGTAAACATTGCAAGTGGGAACTAGCCGTGGCAACAACAACCAGACAGTGAAGATTGAGTAAGACCCGACTATTCATTTGTGTTTTAAAAAATTACGATTAAGGGGCATTTCAGAATATGTTACAATATTGACAAAGAAGCCATGCACAAATTACCTACCTTATCTTTTTCAGGGGCGGATCTAGACTGTAGCAACTGTAGCGAATGCTACAGTCAGATTTTCCCGAAAAAAATATGATTAAATTAACATTAACATTAAATTAACACCATCTGCATATATTCAGCTTTACCAAAGTTCAAAACCACCATTTCAGGCATTCATGCGCGCAATCAACCCGTGGCGTTATATACGTCCCGCGTTGGAAAAATTGCCGGCCGCACAACCTACAAACCTGCAGCGGGCATGTGCCCAAATATCATTGAGCCTGCCCGTGACTGATCTGACTGCATGGTCAGCTCATGTTTCTCTCACTAGAATGCATCGCGCAAAGGCGCATTCCGAGGGAGGTGTTGGCGATGTGTTACACTGTTACGACGGCTACAGTTGTGCTAAATTTGGACTGTAGTAGCCCCTACAGTTGACTGTAGGAAACCAATCAATACGCCAGATTTAGGTCACGTTTTGCTGCATTTCATGAACTTCCGCTACAGTTCACTATGTTACAAGCCAACATTGCAATAACTTATTGTCGATTGCAGCTCAATTTTCAGCGCGCGGTTCGGAAGTTCGTTGCCAAGTTTCCAATTATATTTCCAAATTTGGATGTTGATGTCGAAGTTCGTTTTGAAGTTCGAATGTTTGATTCAAAGTTCAGCAGCTTTGCACCATTCTTTGACTACGCAGTCGGTAATTTGGAATTCCAGAATGATTACTCACATATTCCCCCCAAAGAAATTGTACCAATTACAGTAAATATGGTCGATCGGAAGGTTTCCGTAAAGCCCCGCACAGACGGCCAAGTTTTCCTTGACAAGTTCCTTGGTAGCTTCCCTTGCTCGTGTGTACGAACAATTTTTCCCCCAAACATTTTCCTTGACAATTTATAATTGCTCGTGTGTACAGTTGGACAAGTTTTCCCTTGACGGCAATGGTCGCGTAATAAGCTTCGGAGATGATCTTGTCAAGTTTTCCTTGACGACTATACACACGAACAATTTTCCTTGTTCAAAAGCTGGCATGACCAGCTTTTGAACAAGGCTCCTTGTCAAGGAAAAACTTGTCAATTTATGTCGTACACACGAACAAATAAAACTTGTCAAGGAAAATTTGGTCGTCTGTGCGGCGCTTAAAGGTGAACTTTGAATCGAACTTCATAACCAACTTTTCAAATTTGGAAACGTAATTTTAAACTTGGCAACGAACTTCCGAACCGCGTGCTAAGTGACCTGAAATATTCGAACCTGCATTAAACTAAAACTAAACTAACCTTATTTATACTGGATAAATCTATCAGTTATATCTAAACTGTTATCTTCAGAGGTCCAGAAAGGGCCCACCCTCATTGGTCCAGTGTTACTACAGGAGGAAACCGGAGTACCCGGAGGAAACCTGTGGTGTTTGGTAGAGTCAAACTGGAAGCACTCTTCTCACATGCGGCCAAGGTGAATTTTTTTTTAATCAGATAACTGCACCGTGCAGGAATCGAACCCGGCTCGAAGAGGTGAAAGGCACGTGCACTAACCACTGTGCCACCAACACCCCTACTATAGATACTGATAACCCAATGACCCTCATCCCTTGATGGAACTAGTTCGTATAGAATTAACTGTGGAATTATGGTGTTGATTTTGCGGAGGGAGGAAAACCTGAGAACCCGGTGAAAACCCTCGAGGTACAGGAGAGAACCAAGAACTCTACTAGCCGGCGGTATTAGGGGATTCGGGCGCGGGCGGGCAACGGGAAATATACCGCCTGCCCAAAAAGCATGTGTTTTCGAATTCATTTCCGGCCACCGAATATGTTTGTTTAAGAGAACCAATCAGAACGTGAGCCAATGATAGCGATGTCAATGTTTTGACAACTTTCGAAATGTGATTTATGGAACCTGTGAAGCGTGGAAGAAAAGCGAACGACGCGGAAGACCCAACACTAATTTTCCGTCAAACAAAATCAATATTCTGACCAATAAGAATTCTCCGTCATTTGGGCACGCGGTATATTTCCCGTTGCCCGCCTACCGCCCGCGCCCGATCCCCCTAATACCACCAGCTGGTAGAACTCTACTCCGCTGAAGTTAGTGAACACCTTAGCTGTGTGTGTGAGACAGCGCCCTAACAGCTTGTTGACAGATACTTTATGTAGAGTGATGTAGAGAGTGTATTGCATGCAGTATAGATGGTTTAATTTGGTATTTAAAAATTTGATATTTCTAGTATACTACAACTCACCGGTCCATGTCTCGGTCCGTAGTCTTGGGATACACGTGTGCAGATTCCAATACCAGCAGCGATCATCACCTAAAATCAATATGATGGAATGATTCAGTAAGTCGTAACTTACAAGAAATCCATGAAGGTTTCAACTTTACGTTGTGTTCTACTGTGGTGTGTTCGCTTGACGTTTGTTCTGTAATTGCATCGTATTGTTTTGCGTTGTGTTTTGTTTTGTTGTGATTGTGTTGTGTTCTGCTGTGCTGTGCTGTTCTGCTTTGCTGCGCTGTGTTGTGTTGTGCTGTGCTGTGCTGTGCTGTGCTGTGTTGTGCTATTCTGCTGTGTTGTTTTGTGTTCTGATGTGCTATGTTGTGTTGTGTTGGCTTGCGTTGTGTCACAGAATAAAAAACAACCAGAAGTCCGATTCTGTGTCGGCACCTTTGATGTAAGTGTCCTCGCGCATGTACGCCATCCTGGTAAGTTCCACCGGCACTTTTTACCCTCCCGGCATCTCAATCGTCATCATCACGTAAGCATCACTCGTCATTCTACGCCATCCTGGTTAAGTTCCACCGGATAATTTGACCGTCAAAAGTGCCGGTGGAACTTACCAGGATGGCGTAATGCTCATTGAGAAAAAAGGGACAAGTTTTCACGCGAATCGGACTTCTGGTTGTTCATTCTCATCTGTGGGGTTGTTCTTTATTCTGTGGTTGTGTTGTGTAATTGTGTTGTGTTGTGTTGTGTTGTGTTGTGTGATGTAATGTAATGGAAATTGTAATGCAATGTAATGTAATGTAATAGACCAGTAAGTCAGTAACCACTTTCGTAACAGCGATTAATTTTAAGCCTGTCTGGCCTCGTTTGTGAGTCTGCAATTCAAAAGAATCTTTGCTTCATAACGAGGCGAAAAAGGCTCATTTAGATGCACATAAAAGAATATTTAAAGTCGTGGCCATTGTGAAAGTAGTCTATGTAATGTAATGTAATGTAATTGTAATTGTAATCGTATCGTAATTGTAATGTAATTGTATCGTAATTGTAATGTAATTGTAATGTAATGTAATTGTAATGTAATTGTAATTGTGCTGTATTGTGTTATGTTTTGTATTGTGCTCTGTTCTGCTGTGTTCTGATCCTCCATATCACTATATCTGTATATTATACTGTCATTACTAACCGTTACTATAGAGATATAAAAGAAAGTCATTCGGCTAAGCTGCTTTACACAAATCCGAATTTCAATCAGCCTTTCCCATCAGGCATTTTGCTCCTGACTTCGTTCCTTTTGGCTTTTGCATGCCTTTTGAGATTTTACAGAGTACGTAATTTATATAGCCTGTTATAAAGTTCTTATAATAGAAACAAGGCCAAGCGTTTATAATTATAGCTTTATGTTAATAGAAAAACAATAACGAATATGAGACACGAATTTATAACAGAACTGTATAAAGTTCTAGAAAACATCATTCACTTGTTAAATTAATGTCACTATTAAGTTTCTATTGAGTTGACGAGTTGCGGTACCGAATTATGACTGTACAGTGTGTATCAAAAAAATTCGAACCCTTAGAAAATGAATTAGCATTATTTTCAAACAACCTATTGTAGTAGTTTGAAAGCCCTAAAAGCGCTGCGTTATAAATTAATCAGCACATAAGTTAAACGAAGCGAAAAAGCTTTTAAATACTTTCACCATGCATACACTTCAAGTTATCTTAATTTCCCAGGTGTATAAGACCGTGTGTTTTACGCATCTGTGGGTTCAGCGAAGTGCTTAGGGCTTTCAAACTACTACAATAGGTTGTTTGAAAAGAATGCTAATTCATTTTCTAAGGGTTCGAATTTTTTTGATACACACTGTAACAGAAAATTTATTATTCAAGTGCTTAGCGAAAGAATAGCGAAAATTTGCATAACTCTTTATAAGACGTTCGAGAGCCTTGCGATAACGTATTAAGTGTTTTAGCTTAAAATTGACGACGTACAAGAACGTCGGCGTGTACAAAACTCAAAATATGTCGCATGACGAGTTATGTATAAAGAATTCGACGAGAGCCCAAGGTAGTTCTGGGGAAGCGTTTATTTTATCTGTCCGACGTTCGCAAGCGAGTGTTGATCGAGCGATACGGTTATAGTGCCTGATAATAAACAGCAGGTGATGACAACAAAACCGAAGGACTATTAAATCGTTCTTCGCTTTACTTTAAAGTCCATATGAGAATCTACTAAATATAATCGTCAATGAAAAAGCTAACTGCGAAAATAATACGGCTCACTGCTCATCTACAAATCCTATTCACCCAGAGTAGACCCGAGTAGATTACATCACGTTCATATGTACCAGTTATATTTCGTAACACATTTAGCATGCTTGCCATTAGCGTACTAAACACATAACAAAATTCTTGGCTAAGTTATCTTCTTTCGGTTTATAATCATGTAGGTGGGAAGTTCACCTCTGTGACTTACATCACATACTATTTGGTTGTCCAGAAATTATGAAAAACCAGTAACTATTTTAATAGAACTGACACAACTAACACGGAGAATCGTAAATATTGGGAATTCTACAATCCGAGTGGAGTGCAGTTAATACGTAGTCATAGAACGAGTCGAAACGTAGAGTTTAGAATTTTCGCGTTATGTATCTAATTCTTCTACAGTTGTACAACCGATGACTTTTGATGAGTTTTACAAAAGCAGATGAAACAAAACGGTACACTTGTTTAAAAGTGATTTGTTTGAAGCATTTAGTTTAGGAAAGTCGTTTCAAGGTTTTAACTTATATGTGTATATATATATACTTACGAATACTCCTATCCAGATAGCGAACAGCGCTTTAGCTACCCAGTGGCAGACATAGACACGAAATACTATTCCCAATGTCATCATAAGTAGGCCCACAATGAAACTGGCAACAAGTAAAATTTTGATGGCCAATCCATCGTTGCTCTCTCTACGTCGTCTCATACTCAAATAGTGGAAGGAACTTGGTAAAAAAGCGAAGATATGATATAAATCGCGTTCGGTGCTCTGTCCGGCTTCAGAAATATCCCCTAATTCACCAGAAGTTCACTATAAAACGAAATCACGGGAAGAATATAGTTTTCTGTACTTTAAAACGACGATTAGTTGGCCAAAGCGCTTTTGGGAATTGCGTCCCAAAGAATTTATTCAAACTATTTGTCGTTTTGAATATAATAACATGCTTGGGTGACAAGATCCAATCAGAAACGAAGAAAGTAGGGGGGAACATAAAGAGATGTTTAAAGTGTTTCTTAATTTTTAAAGCAGTGAATTAATAATTTCGATCACGGCTATGGTCCAGCTGACCGCGAATACTAACTTTAATATAGTTGGGTGTGTTTTACCGTAATATACGAACGCTGGTTAGAATGCGTTTAAGTTTTTATACACGGAAATTTGGAATTTTAAGACAATGAAAATAGCTGGCCAGGTTATGGGGGCGGGCAGGCTATTTGTTTAATATTTGCCCGCAAGAAAGAAATGGGACTCGCTTGGACTCGCAATCTTCGTAAAACTCCCATGGGCGGTCAGGGTTAACTCAAAGGGACTCTCCCAATCTTTCCGCGGCTTTTACAAAATATGTCGTCAAATTTGTTTTTCCAAATTTGTCGTCAAGCCTTCAGTGAGTCTTCAGATTTTAGCAATCTTTTAGATGACCTAATCACAATAAAACCCCTAACCCTAGTCAGAAATCTGGTTTACTGCCTAGCTTTCCGGGAAAACATATTTGACGACATTTTGGAAAAGCCGCGGAATAAACTGGGAGGGTCCTTTTGAGTCATCCGTTTTAGCGACGACGGCATCAAACTCCCAAGTCTCACGTATTTTACTATGGCGAATGCCAGATGATTCTACACTGTGGAGTCCCCTGGGCGGTCACTGACCAGCACAATATATCAATTCTATTTCTGAATGTATGCTAAGTTACATAGTCATATAACTAATTAAACTAAAAACATAAAAACATGCTAGAGGTTGAGTATACTATGGGTAGGACAAGCAACTGAGACCAGAACTGAGGAAGTTGAACATATAAAAATTATATTTATACATGTACAGATGTACCTATTGGCTACTACAGATGTACCACACTGAATCAGGTTTACAATAACAACTTGTCAACTCCATCCATCAATCTGTCATAATCGTCATAGTATACACTTTTAGAAGTGACCCTATACATCATTATATCATCCATATATCTTTTGTCTTGTTTTTTACTCATATTTTGGGCTCTCAAGATTTTTTTCTTTTCAACACCTATTTTTTCAACTTTCAAGACATTTTTGTGGAGGCCCCCCCTTAAACATTATTTTGTGGGGGACCCTGGGCGACCGCTCAGTCTGCCCTGTCCTAAATTAATCCGGCACTGAAAGAAATGAAACCCTTGCACTGACAGGAAAGGATCAAATCACAAAGATGACAAGATATTTAGAAGGTAAAACAAATGTACATTTATTTCATATTTATAATTCAATAATTCATATACATTCAACATTATATATTGCGATATTAAGTATAAACATTTACATAATTATACCTCCCCTTTATATATAAATGGAGGTTAGTGAGGTCCCCCCTTGGATGGAGTTAAACGTCAGTTTTCTTGACTTTAAATGCAGCCATTTATTTAAGGATTATTTAGGCTTTTAAGCAACCCTGTTTATATGAGCCCGGGTGGCCAGGCTGATCCTTCATGAAAAAAATTCAGTTGCCCCCACTTGAGGGTGAGGATTTCTCTGCATATATACTGTGTAAGCCAATTTTCTGAACAATTTTCGCTTCAGAATTGACAGAAATCACACCAGGGACTTTAAGATGCTAGGATGATGAGGGTGGTTAAAAAGCAACATAAATTTTACAATTTAAGGGAGTTTTACAATTTGAAGAAATCACACATAACAAATTGCTACAAGGTTAGTGACAACAAGCTTGTAGCAGCTTAATGAAATACATAGCACCATTGTTACACCTTGTTCACAGACTTGCTACAAGCCTGTTGCAAACATATCTTGTTGACAAGCTGTGAAATTTTTACGTGTCTAGTACAGGTAATAGGAGCAAGGTTGTATTTCTTGCAATCCTATCACCAAAAAGTTGAGCCCGGTTAGACGGGGTTAGTATTTGGATGGGTGACTGCTTGGGAATGACCCTGTTGTCGAGCTTGGAACTCATGTGGGTAGAATTGTAGTTGATCTCTCCTGTGCTGCGAGGGTTTTTTGTCGGGTTCTCCAGTTTTCCTCCCTCCGTAAAATCAACACCTACATCTTGGCTGTGATCTGTGGTCTGAACTGCATGGTATGGTGGCTGCATGGAGCGCCTTGATATGCCTTGACACGGCCACGTTGATCTGCGACCTTTGCAATTCAGCCACTGGCTGTGAGTAAGGATGATTACACCCCAGTCCTTTATTGTTATTCTATTATCTTTGCAATTGTCAGGTCATTGGGAATTGTCTCCAGAGATAATTTTATAAGAAAAATTTCAATAACAAGGAGAACTTGTATTACACTACAGTCACTACCTGCTGACAGTGGAGTAAACCAATAACTGTGTGTTTTTATTAGTCAAAAATCACCAAAATTTTTTTTGCTGTGATTGTTAATGATCTATCAAATGAAATAAAGATAGGGGGTACTCTTGTATATAACGTCCGAATACTGGTCTGTATTTCTTTTTAATTTTGATTTGTCAAAATGCTAAAATTTTGTGGTAAATGTTGAAATAAAGTTTACATACCTCTCCTGCAAGGTGTCCTTGTCATTTCTGTATAGTACGGGCGAGTTTCATAAATTAAAAATGTCAACTGCCTCCCGTCATGTGCTGAGTCAGCACAAATTGTTTACAACTCATTTTGTGTGATTTTAACGTAAAATACATGAATTTTCCAAGCAATTAAACTTACAAAGTATACAGGATCTTCGTTTGTACATACATGTGTTATCTGGTCGATTCTCAGTGGACCTGTGGTCACAGAGGCAGATTTTGAAATGTACCCGTCTCTTATGGGCACATTTCATATATACTTTGTAAGTTTAATTGCTTGGAAAATCCATGTATTTTAGGTTAAAATCACACAAAACGAGTTGTAAACAATTTATGCTGACTCAGCACATGATGGGAGGCGGTGACATTTTTAATTTATGAAACTCACCCGTACTATACAGAAATGACAAGAACACCTTGCATGGAGAGGTATGTAAACTTTATTTCAACATTTACCACAAAATTTTAGCATTTTGACAAATCAAAATACTGCCTGTGGTGCCACCCTAGCTATAGGGTTCCAGAGTCACCTTTAAATTTTTAGGTCTGTGTCTGTGATAGGATCAGGATTTTGAGGTCATGGCAGCACACCCCTACCCAAAAATTATTAGAGTACCCCCCAAGAATAAAGACCAGGTTTTGAAGTTGTGTTATTGACATTTGTGGAATTAAAGTGGTCTACAGTGAGTTAAGAGTCAATTGACAGGCCAAGCAAATTAAGTTTTGGGGTCCATAGGTTATAACAATGCACACTATAGTGAGGCTCCACTGTATAAACAAAGTAACTGTGAGCTTTCACTATTTCACTATTAGCAAAATATGTCTGTTCTGCCTGAGAGTTAACCCCCCCCCCCCCCCCCCCCCCCCCCCGATTTAAGGCAAGCAAAGATTAATCAGCCCAACCTCGTCCCCAGGGCATTTGAGGAAGGAAGCGAGCAGGCCGATCAAACGCCCTGGCAAAGGCTGGAATCACGTGAGAAAATATTCCAATATATTTGGAAAATTTTCCTGCCAGATTGACCACCGGGCTTCCGGTCGTATGTACGTCAGCTTATATATTTGAATGAACTGAATTAATTAAATAAGCCATTGTACAAGTCAACACAATTTATTGTCTCTACGAGAAATCCAACATGCTAAATTAGCTCAAAATAACCTTAACACAGTCTGAAATAAACAAAATACACTTGCCTGGGTTGTTGTTTGTGGCGAATTTGCAATGATATGTTGGTTTGAAGAGTTTCGTGATTGCTGCAGACCAACCCGTAATATAATAATATTGACGGGTTGTTATTCTGGAGCAATCTTGAAACTTAACCAACATATCATCGCAAACTCACCACAAACAACAACCCAGGCAAGTGTATTTTGTTTATTTCAGTGTGTTAAGGTTATTTTGAGCTAATTTAGCATGTTGGATTTCTCGTAGAGACAATAAATTGTGTTGACTTGTACAATGGCTTATTTAATGAATTCAGTTCATTCAAATATATAAGCTGACATACATAGACCAGAAGCCCGATGGTCAATCTGACAGGAAAATTTTCCAAATATATTGGAATATTTTCTCACGTGATTCCAGCCTTTGCCAGGGCGTTTGATCGGCCTGCTCGCTTCCTTCCTCAAACGCCCTGGGGACGAGGTTGTAATCAGCCTTCATCTCCCACGCATCGCAACCCCAACCTCGGGCAGTGAAGCCTGACAAGTTCCCTTCCTTACATTCCAACTGCGGGCGGTATCCAAACAACAAATCGAAATCTCGTTAGAAAATACTCGACTTTACTTTGGCTTTAGTTAGGCCAAATTAAAAACCTTTACAGACACAAACACAGGTTACATTCAGCAGTCCTTTAATGTCTAATGTTCTGTTCTAAATCGTAAGTCGAACTGGCGCGTTTCTAATGTCAGTTGTTCATACTTCTAGACAAGTTACTGATATCAGACAACTGACGTTTTAAGACAAGTATAAAAGCATAAAAACCCCTAAATAAAACAACGAAAGTATTCTCTTGCGAAAATTATGGAAGAAAAGTCATCGAAATAGCCTCCTAATAGATAATTGTCAATAATCAAAGAGTTATATTCGTACGCTCGCCGCTGCGGGAGCAAGTACCACAACATTCCACAATGTAAATTGAATCGATAATCACAATTTACAAGTAAAGAATTGAAGTGGTATAACGCTTAAATTCTTACGCGTTCAACAGAGTTCACTATTACTAGTCTTCGTTGAGTTGATTAAAGAAACTTAACTCTACTCACCTTTGTGTAAAAAAGAGATTTTTATCAAACTGCGCGCTTGGTCTTTCCACAGTTAGGTCTTTCGTCCATCCGTCGTTTGATAAATTTTCGCGTCATTCGACGAACCGCGCCAGCTCCCCCCGAGAGTCGGGAGGGCGCAGGTAACCTCTGGCAGGTAATTGTAGAGCGCCAAAAAGCCTGAGTACGAGATTATGCGAAACTAAGATTCAAAAAATTTCAAAAACATTTTTCATGAGATAAAATTTACTGTTATCTATTTAACATGTAATTGCATTTTGCCGTTGGCTGTTTAGTTATAGATGCACAGATAACGTCCACAACGTGGTAAGAACAAAAAAGTGGCCCACGAGACGCAGATGTTCTTACCACGTTGTGATGTCATCTGCGCAATCAACACCGCTGCCAAACATTTGCGTATGCGTGAATTTGCTGGAGTAAACATTGCAAGAGAAGTGGGAACTAGCCGTGGCGACAACAACCAGACAGCGAAGACTAAGTAAGACTCGACTATTCATATATTTGTGTTTTAAAAAAAGAGTAAATAAAATTACGAAGGGGTATAATTTCAGAATATGTTTCACTATTGACAAAGAGGCCATGCACAAATTACCTACCTTATCTTTTTGGTAGTATGCTTATATTTTAACTTTTGTGTCGGACTCTCGGACCAGTCCAAATATTGTTTTGCCGCATGCGCAAAACGTTTGGCAGTGGTGTTCTGCACATCTATAACTGCATGATTGTACAATGCCAATGGGCAAAATGGAATCTATTTGTTTTATAGAATTAAAAATAGAAAAACTACATTTCAAAAGATTTATTGAATTTTCCAGTAGGGAATTTTCGGGGCATTGAAAAAGATGAATCGCGCGTCAGTTGAACTGCACTGGCTCGTGACATTGCAATCTGTGATTGGTCAGTACGGAAATCAGACCACGTTAGTGACGTAATTTGTGCATCTGTCCGTCCTAAATAGACCACATGACAGGCAGCAACCAATGAAAATGCACATAGAAGTCACGTTATTGCATAAAACAAATTTCTGTATATACATTTTGGTGGGCAATTCATGTCAACATAAATTCAGGTGACATTTCTAAATCTGACTTCGCATTTGATTTTATACTGGACAGGGAGTAGTAAGATGGCGGATCTGGCTTCAAAATTTTGACTTCTGGGCATAAGGAATGGCCTGTATGGGCTATCCAGAATCAAGTATATATATATATATATATACAAAGTATGAAGTATAGTTTTACCTTAAAGGTAAAACTATACTTCATACTTTGTATTTTGCTCTATCTATATATGGTATTGAGCACTCTCTAACATTAAAGTGTTGTTCGCGAAATGTCGAAAAGTGCTCAATACCGGCGTAAAGATAGAGCGAATATACTATAAGTGAGCTCTGATAAGTGAGCTTACCTCAAATGTTGATGGTCGCTACTGTCAGTTTCACGCTGGGCGATCTTCAGGCGGCTCTCGGATCGCCCAGCGTGAAACTGACAGTAGCGACCATCCAACATTTGAGGTAAGCTCACTTATAGTATATATATATATATATATATCAGTATATATATATATAATATATATCAGTGGGGTTAACGATTTATGAGAGACGGCAGCAATCAAACTCGGGTACGGTGGAGTTGGCAATATTAATCTTCAGTGGAGTGGGCAAGGGGGTGTCATATTGGCCACACTGACAGACTACACATATTTGCCTGTGGAGTAGGCTAAAGGTTTTTGTCCCATTTGAGGCAGCACTTCACTTGCGATAGTAACTTCTAGTATATTTCTTATCTGATAACATTCCCCATAGTTATTCATAAATTAAAGTACCAAAAATTCCTTTGAAATGTAACACCGAGTATTGTGATCTAAAATCGACATTGGCAACGTGTCATTTGTCAACTAGCTGTGTTGATAGACTGTTGATAGTATGCCCCAAAACTTGTGCATGAAACTCGAGCACCAACCTTTATATGGTATCTGCTGCGGGATAGAGGTCATCTTGTAACGGTACTCCTTTAAAATCAACCTAAATGGCACCGTACGTGAAATGGGACAAACGTTAAGTCCTTTTTTCGAGGAATTTAACGTGAAAAGGTTTAGTTTAGCGAGACAGATGGTTACTAAAACGTTTTGAAGGTCGGCCTTAAATTTGTTTATCGATAAATACAAGTGTCAAATGTTACGTTGTAACGATAAACGTGTTTGACCAAATACCGTTTCCCATGTTTCTTTGTACAACTCTTTCTTTTCTGTCTAAATAAGAGCTAATAGTTGGTTAGCAATGGACTAGCTTCGTATGAGAAATAGTTGCATTTGTCTTGTCTTAACGACAAAATACAAGCTGTGTTTTGACAAACATTCGAGTGAGTGATAGCAGAGACTCTGTTTGTGGTCCATATGCCGCAAAGATTAGCAAGGTTGATATTTTGTTTGAGGAAATCGAGCGATAGGTGTCACTTGCTCTGTTGTTCTTCTACTGTTCACAGCTACAGTACACGGATTAAACGGTGTAAGCGTTCGGTTGTTCATTTTTTGTTGATTGGAAAAAAAAGTTGACGACACCATGAGTTCACAATTGCAAAAAGTCAAGGAACGTTTATCGAAATACAAAGAGGAGATCGACGAGGCAGAAGAGCGAGAAGCTAAGGCCAAGACAGAGCTTATCGAAGCCGAATCCACCCTCGAGAAGACAGTCGGAGAAGTCGAAGGGCTGAAGCGTCGTTTGGTGCTGTTGCGCGAAGACCTGGTGAAAACCAAAGAGCGTTTGGGTGTGAATGAAAATAAACTCGGCCACGCCGAAGGACGTTTTGGCGACGACGATGAAATGCGACAGGAGTTTGAAGCGACAGAGATGGAGCGGGACGAGCAGTTGGCAGCATTGGAAGAGGAGTGTGTGAACGCGAAAAAGCTTAACAACGAAGCGCACGCGGTGTTGGTGGAAAGCGAGCGCAAATTGGTCGTGATCGAGGCGGAAGTGAAGCGCACCGACGAACGCTTGAGCACAGCCCAGGAACGCGTAAACGCGCTCGAAGGACACATCAACAACACGGGAAACGAGATTCGGAACTTGGAAGATCGCGACAACGAAGCAGCCGAACGTGAACAACTGAGCGAAGAGAAAACCAAGTTTCTCGATGACCAACTGAGGGAGGTGCAAGATCGCGCCGAGATGGGAGAAAGAGAGGTTGGGAAACTAGAGAGAATCGCTTTAGATTATTTGCACGAATTACATGCGTGGAATAAGAAAACGAAAGACGTGAAAGATGAAGCCCAACAGATAGAGGACATGGCCGACGAACAACTGGACGAACACTCCAGTACCGAGAGGCGAAAGCCCGCGAAACGCGAAGAGCCCGAACCTGAACCCGAAGCCGAGCCCGAACCTGAGCCCGAACCCGAGTCGGAGTCCGACCACGAACCCGAACCTGAGCCCGAATCTGATGAAGATTAATTGAATTAGAAAGAACATTAGAACAAAAGACATATGTGAAAGAACAATCGTAGATATATATTTTTAATTTGGGGGCTGCTTTGTGGTTTAAAACGAATAAAGGAATTGCAACGATTTAGGGTGTAATTTCATTGTTTTTAATTTTTTTACTAGCAGTCTGCTCAACAGCCTCAACGGCGTAGCCAGGGGTGCCCAATTGGACAGACACCAAGTGATATTTCTAAAGAGGTCGGGGGGGTGGGGAGGGGGGCATGCCCCCGACATTTTTTGAAATGCCATTTCCTGTAGACGGCCGGCCAACCTCGATAAAAGTGTCTCGAAAACACCGTTGATGGCATTTTTTGTTACAAGCAGGCAACTATGCTAAATCGTATCGAATTGTGTATACTTTGAATTTGCGCTATGTTTCTTGTTTGTTTCTAATTCTCAGTTATGCGAATTAGAATAATCAGAACTTCTGACTGATTAGCCAATTCAAACAAAACACAAACGTAAATAGGCAGCACTTTACAGATATCCCATCCATCACATTGTGCTTTCAAAAAGCTCTAAATTTTAGTATATAACTCCATAATTACGGCTGCCAACACCCCTCACCTTCAAACTCAGGGGCGTCGGAAGCGGGGGACCGGGGGCCTTTTTTGGTGGGCAGAATATGTTTGGGCCACCCCACTTTTTAACAAGGCCAGTAATAAACAAGGTCAGTAATAAAGTTATGATTAACACAATACACTAACCCTAGCTAACCCACGACTTTGAATAAAGATATAATAAAGAAATTTGAATGCAGATATTCAATGTCCAGAAAAGAGTTGTCTTTTGAGTATTTTATGACGTTTTTGGACCTTTAGAATTCTGTAAATCCTTGTCTAAAATGAAGGAAATAGCATTTTAGAGACTCTAGATTTCAAAATTTCCCAGGGGAGCATATCCCGGGGTTAGGATTGAGGTTAGGATTAGGGTAAGGATTGGGGTTGGGGTTAGGATTTATAGGGTGTTTTCAGGGTCAGGGTCAAAGAATAACAAATTCGTGCACGAAACACAAAATAAGCACCGAATCGATAACCTGTCTTGCAGGGGTTACATGGTGATTCTTCGGGTGGAAGAGAGACAATAGACAGACTACGTCACAGCTGAGGTATCATCGGTTACAAAATATGAAGCTTAACCATCTAATATAACCATCCCACATGCGGGAT
The DNA here is from genome assembly GCA_035771165.1 of Paragorgia papillata. NCBI lineage: Eukaryota > Metazoa > Cnidaria > Anthozoa > Scleralcyonacea > Coralliidae > Paragorgia > Paragorgia papillata. The sequence goes on from JAWNZC010000238.1 coordinate 2,957,517, forward strand.
GTTAATCTTGAACACATAAAGCTAAAAATCCTAGAGGGGTGGTGTGGTCGGGATCTGAGAGGAGGCACATTTTTCCGGAGGGTGGTATGGGGGTAAGGATTCGTTTTAAAAGGTTGTCCAATCAGATGGTGGTTTTAATGTTGGTTAAGCTTCATAATTTGAAGGTAATGATAGCTCCACTACATTATTTAACGTTGTTGACGTACAGTCCGTTCTGCGCATGTACGAAACTAATGTTTACATCTTTATTTACAAAAAATATACTAATACCTTATTCAAGATTGTAAGATTTTCTTGGTTCCCATTCATTACTTGTACCCAAAACAAAACATTTTCAGGAGAAATAGAAGAAATCCGAAGAGATATCCTCGCCGAACCGCTGGTTTTCTGCCATGTTGTTCACTTCCTAACGGTATACATTGAGCTAAGTACTTCATGTAATTATCTACGAATGTCATGTTTTGGGGACCACTTTGGCGCATAGTTCTTGCAGTCCAAACAATAGATACAGTCGTTGGCACCTACGCGTGTACACCGGCCTTCAAAACATATTCTAAATTTAAGCCAAAGTTAACCGTTTTGAAATCAACACCGTGGGATTGGCGAGATGTGATTGGCTAAGGGCACATTCATGTGACAATAATGCATTGGTTCAATGAAAACCTAATACGTTTGCAAGGTAAACAGTTAACTGTGACGTTGACATAAAACATGTTTTGACGGCGGTGTGCACGCTTAGGTGCCAACGACTGCAATGGCTCATTTGCAATCGTTTTAAATTCAATTTTGGTTTGTTTGTCCGCATTTGTACTATAAATAGCAGTGATACTACTTCTATAAATAAATAAACAAAGTATAGATACATACAGTTTCTGGATGTTTACCACTGTTATTCTGCTGTTGTTGGCTCGCTAGCAAGTCTGTTTGCCATTGCGTACTTTGTGGGGAGCCCGCCAAGGCGCGCCAATTCCTTTGATGCGCGCCTCCCGCCTCGCCTCCCGGGTTATTTTAAAATATGTGGTATTTGACCGCAAATCAGGACAAAACGCGCATTTTGTCATTTCAGTTGTAAAGGTCTGTACAAGTGGTTTTGGATACTAGTAAGTTGTAGGTAATTGGGCCTGGGATTTATACTATTTAGGGTATCAAATCAGGCCGAAACGCGCATTTTGATCGTTTTTGTGTGCAACGATGTGGTTTAAGTGGTTACCAGTGTGCAAAGGAAGTGGGAGAATGTTTATCACGGATGTCACCGATCGAACTGTTGAAACGTGAAAAAAATCCCACGACGTCCACGCGCCTACAAACAGTTGCGTCTCCGACCACAAACGCTTAACTTTTGTAAACAAAGTTGATGAATATTTGCTAACCGATTCTCAACGCTGGTTTAACCGCAAGAAAATTACTGACAAACACGTAGGATGCGTAAATAGTCAATAGTCTGAAACCAGTGTTGCGGATATATTATAATCATCTTTTTAAAAAACATATTTCTGGTTCTAACGTAATATAGTACTATAACTAGAAGTTACTATCGCAAGTGAAGTGCTGCCTCAAATGGGACAACAACCTTTAGCCTACTCCACAGGCAACTCTGTGCACTTTGTAGCTAGTGTGACACCTCCTTGCCCACTCCACCCAAGATTGCCCACTCCACCCAACCCGAGTTTGCCCATTCTACCCAAGTTTTTCTCACCTCTTCACCATAAGAAATATCGGTTAACTTATACAATGGCAGAAGGAGGCTTTGACGACTTTGAAATGAAAGAGTCCAACGGTCGTTTAACGACTGCGGGCGGAGACGCAAATGTTTGTAGACGACGTGTGATTTTTTCCACGTTCCGACAGTTCGGTGACATTCGTAATATCTCTCTTCTCCTTTCTCCTCCATCCCCCCCCCCCCCCCCCCCATTTCCCCTCTCCGTTTCTCCACTTTCCTTTGCACACATGTCACCCAATAATCATAACAATAATGAAATCTAACTTTGCACAGGTGATCCAATGAAATGAAATCATAACAACTTCCTAATCGACCGGGAGATGCCTGTGGAGGAGGCCATCTTGTACTATTAATTATCCTTCTTCAGGTATTCGACCCTTGTCATTGCATGCCAATTAATTAATGCTTCGTATTGGAATCTTGCAGGTTGACGTCAAAGTCGCCACAACTTCAAAATACCGTCGTTTAGTGGACCAAATAACGAACGGTAATGATCCTTTTGTTTATATGCGGGATTTGTCACCTTGCAAGAGCTCAATACGGAGATTAATAGACGCTGGATGTGAGGTGACCAATATAGACACTTGAACTTATTGGTGGAGGACAGATGCTTATAAACAATAAAATTTTCATTATTTGCTTTGTTGAATGTCGGAACGTTGAAGTTGCAAGAGATAAGGCTGTTAATTCGTTTTACATATTTTTAAAATAGTTGTTGTAATACGGGCAACATTTTTCTTCAACTTTCAACGCAACTTTGTTGCGTTGCAAGTTAAATTGCGTTGTTGCGCGTTTACAAGGTTGTTTTTAGTCTAGAAAACGAACCGTCAAGGCCCCCCAGTTCCCCCTTGAGCCCCCCTCCCACGGGTTGATGGGCCATAGAGTTTCAGTTGTTACAAAGGTATAGATAAATCTTTATAATAGTTAAATAGTTTTTATTTTGATAAGATGTATGTGGTGATGAAAAATCTTTTTATAGTTCCTCAGAACATTTTCCATATTATATTTGAAAGTGAACATGCTGATGAGTTCTGACACAAAGCGAAACAATCAGAAATGTGTTGTATTTTAACTAGTTTTTATGACATTTTATGACCTTCAGTGTTCTTAAAAATCACCCCTAAAGGTCAAACATTTCAGGGGGGCATGCCCCCGGACCCCCTAGAAGAGTCCCTTTTTGTGAATGTCCCCCCCCCACGAAAAAATCCTTAAAAGAGGCCCTGGTGTGTCACACGTACTTGTGAGACTACAAGTTGTTAGCTGGCCGATCTGCCATCAGCCCATCTGATTTATTTACACGGTTAGACTGGTCAGTCCGGTTAAGACTGGAAAATTTGGTCCTAATCAAAAGCAAGTCCATTCTGCTGGCCGGCTTGATCGGTCTAACCTTGTCAATTGGAAAGCGCCCTTAGTCATTTAGAGCGTCGACATCTGGCTAGCATACGGGAGGTTATTGCGAGTTTGATACTAGTCAGGGCCGGACTAAGACTGTGGGGGGCCAGGGCCCACATTTTTGTGGGGGCCCTTTTCCAATTCCAATCGGTCTAACAAATTACAATATAATAAAATAAAGACACTGAATCACTGGTGTTCACCAAAGAACCCTTTATATATGAGAGAAAAGGGGAAAATAACAAATGACTTATGTTAAAATGTTAGTAACTTAGTATTAATTGGGTTGTTAAATAAAATACTCCAAAATGTGGGGGGCCCCAAATGTGGGGTCCGGGGGCCCAGGCCCCGCTGGCCCCGCCCTTAATCCGCCACTGATACTAGTCTACAGTTTTGAGTGATTAACCATCTAATAACTAACGACAGCTTGTACAACAACAACTGAGAAAATTTACAAACTCCAAGCTGAAAGACTAATACTAACTAATTAATAGTAATATAGTTGCATACTTGCATGCTTGGACTGACCATTGCGCTATTTTGCCTCAGCACAATATGTATCCATTGTTTAGTAGTACAATACACATACAGCCATTGTGGCATTGTTCTATGGCAAAATAGAACCAGCCCACGCATGTATAGTTGACGTATTTCATTGGATGTTCATTATTATCATAATAGAAGTGATCTAGATCAGACGTCTGTCAAGGAGAGCCGGCAATGACTACATCGATCATGATCAGATCAACACCGATGTAATCATTGCCGGCTTTCCTTGAGAGATCATCTCGTTTGATTATCCAATCAATTGCATGTATACAATGTAAATCGGCGTCGCTCTTGCATGCATGATTAGCTAGTGCGTGCATCAGTTACGTAGTCGACAGAACGTCAAAACTATTAAAATGTCGTTAAACCTCACTACTTCGAGCTGACTGGAAGAACGCCAAATGATATCTAAACCACAATTGTCACATATGCAATACTAAACTCTCAGATCGACTAGACCAGAGCCCCTCATACCGGAAACGATATTGGGTGTGTCGATGGGTGGGTCACGTACAGGCGTATGAGGCTGAGTTCTCTAATATTACTGTATTGTATTGTATGAAATGCAAAATTAAGTTTTAACAAATTCTATCATTTGAACGAACGTTTCAAGCTATAAAAATCTTTAATTTTATTTGATATGCAAATAATGACATATGTAGTGTAAATTGTATCCGTAAAACTGCATTTGTAAATATCATAGCTATGTATCTAGAATTGATTTGCAACACTATTTCACATGCAGTAACATTTAGTTTTATTAACTGTGGTGATGTAGAAATGTAACTGTAGCGTCATGACCATCACGTTATAATAATAAATTAATGATTTATATTGTGCATTCTACATGACGCGATGATTGATAACCCCTGCCCTTTTTGTGAGACCTCTAATACTAGGTTAGACTTTAGATAAATAGATAATTAATCGTCTGTTGTAGTACGCAATACAATAGTAGATATCTATAGTATCCCAAATCAGTGCCGTAGCAAAATTTTCGAAGATAAAGTTCTTTGCCTGTACAAAATAAGGCTAAGACTAAATGTCGAACTTTTCATGTGTCCGAGGGCAGAGGCATCTTAGACGAGTTAGAAGCTATTCAGTAATGTATGACTCAAAATCTCAAACGGAGCAACGCAACCCCCAAAATATGTTCACTTTTGTGAAGTGTCGTCTGTCGAGGCTTCAATTCCCTGAACCAATCATAAAGATAGAGCTGGATTTTAGTGTGATAATTTCTTCGTTTTTACAGTAAAATTTGAACTATACTCGCTGTAGAATTAGATGAAAAAGTTCGCTCAAATTGCTGCAAATGGTGTTTCCGAGGTTCTAGATTTCAAAAATTTCCGGGGGGGGGGACCCCGGAGCCCCCTACAAATGCGGTCAATAATTGACACTACACCTTGCTACGGCACTGCAAATTGTTTAGAATACTGAACGACTTTGCCCTTTTTTTGCGTTCAACCCCTGCCCTCGAAATTTTCTAGTTGCGCCCCTGTTTCACCAGGTTGTTAATTCGAAAATGACTTGGCAAGATATTTGCAGGTAAACAAATACAGTTATAAACGATCGACGTATAAATAATGAAAAACGTCGCGAATTAACGGGGGATCGGAGGGGGGGAGGTGGTCAGGTGAAAAACTCTTCTTTTTTCCAAAGGTGTTACTATTTTTTAACTGGAATTATTAAAATTACTTATGGTTCCACAATATTTGCTTGGTACGGCAAAATAATTTAGAATATTTTATTATTAAGAACCTAAAAAGCTGACTGGTAGTTGTGGTACTTTATTTTTATATAAAATGAAATAAAAATGTGATGAAATAAAATTAAAAGAGAAATGTGATGAAATGAATTAAGAAATGTTTTGGTTCATTTCATCGCATTTTACTCTGATGACGAAAAACTTATAAATAAAGTAAATAAAATTACGCTAACCAGGATTGGTCATAATAAGGGTGCTTCGCTCCAATCACAGAGCACCGTCTATCAGTTTCCTGCGAATGTTTGATTGACACCTCATCGATGACGTCACGCTCAGCCCGAATGCTCACACGCAATCGCAAAGGAACACACATGGAAATCGGGTGGCGATAGAATCGATTCATTTGGAGTCTTTGTACTGTCAAATAAGTGTCCCTAAAAGCTGTTTCACTTTTTGGTTTTGTGGCAGAAATATCACTGAAGGCTTCTCCAAGGTTCAACACTATCTGAATGCCTGTAATGTCTGCCAATGTGGAGCAGGTTGGTTTCGAAACTACACAACTTTTTCAATTTTCGCTCCAAGCCGGGACGAAGCGGTCGTATGCGAGCGGCTTTTCTAGGCAAGCTTAATCGCTTCTAATACTGTATTTTTTATTGTTTATTCACCTCTAGCGACTCAAGGATAATCCTGGCAAAGGTAGGCAATGGATTTTGCTAAATTTATTCCCCAAACGGTTACGAAAAATGCTAAATTACGAAGTGGCTTTGACACTTGAGAGTCACGACGCCTGAAATACAGTTTTGTAGTGTATACATACATATACATGTAGACGCCAGGTCGATGGTATGCGTCTAAATACATGCCGATATCCTCTATTTTTTACCCTAGGTCATGACTCCGAATCGAGAATCGTCACTGACGAAGATTTTGAACAATATCTACGTACGAACAGCGATCAGGTAAAGTATTTTCTTCATTTTAACAAGAATACATTTTGAAATGAAACACCATCGACATTGCTCAAGTGAAAGACTTCCGTCATTGCTTTTCTTATTTTCTAATATGTTTTTTTTTCTCTCTCTTTTTCTTTGAATCTTCGATTCGATGTATTGGTGTATTTTTTGGACTTTTGTTTTATTTTATCCCGCTACTGGTTGAATTATATTCTGAATATAAGAACATTGGCAATCATGTTCCCCCACAGCCAAACATTATGACTACTGGTCCTGAAACGTACTTGCCGACTTTCTATGCGCCGTCTAGCGTAAACTCTGCTTTACCCCCGATGCCGTTTCCTTATCTGAGTACAGGCATAGGAGATACATGGTCGACGAACACTCCGTCCTTATTTCCAAACTCGAACGGTGCTTTTTCGGCTAGTGTTATCCCGGGAGAAATTATCCAACAGAACCCTGCCGTTGCCAATGCGAGCTACCTGAATGGCCTGGATCACGTTGCGACCGCGGGGATGCCAAACAACATTGCCTATCTGAATCAACAAGCTCTGTTTTTCCCTGGAAATACCACGGACTTGTCGTGGGGTGGTCAGCCACAGACCTCTTCTGGGTCAATTCTGGGAGATTTTTATCAACAACCACCCCCTGCAGTCCATGAGAGCACTGGGCAAGAAGTTGATGCGAAGGGAGTTGAACATTCTCTTTCAGGATTGAGTTTATCCCAAAAACTTGAGGATCCAAATGTAAATGGCGATAGCCAGCAGAACAGCAATGCGAACTCTGCTGGGTCAAGTAGTGGTGGACCACCCAAGCCGAAGTCTTGGGCTGCCATTGCTAGCCAGCCTGCCAAGCCGAAACCACCACCACCCAAAGTTAAAGCCCCCGTACAACCTGGTATTACTGCTGGGAACCGTGGTGACACCAGTACTTGGAATGGTTCAAATGCTTCTGTGAAATCTTCGGCAAAGCAAGGTAACTCCAGGACTGGACAGCAAAGAAATCGTTCGGGAGGAAATGCTGGCTTGTCAAACATTTCCACTCCAGGCCAGCCTGTTGTCCCAGTCCTTGAGAGACTGCGCACGATCAATGAGTACAACCCCAAGGAATTCACTTTACGGTTAAAGGATGTACGGTTTTTTATCATTAAGAGCTACAGTGAGGATGATATTCACCGGTCAATAAAGTATAGTGTTTGGACGAGTACTGAGCATGGAAACCGACGTTTGAATGATGCGTTTAAGGAGCAGCAACGGAATGGAAAGGGTCCCATGTACTTGTTGTTTAGTGTAAATGGCAGTGGGCATTTTTGTGGCATCGCTGAGATGAAATCAGAAGTGGAGTACGACATTGAAACAGGGATTTGGTCACAGGAGAAATGGAAAGGCAAGTTTGCAGTCAAGTGGTATTATGTGAAGGATGTTCCAAACAATGCACTGAGGCACATTCGTTTGGAAAACAATGATAACAAGCCAGTAACCAACTCTCGGGATACCCAAGAAGTACCAGCTGACAAGGGCATCCAAGTGGTCAGAATTATTCACTCATTTAAGAACCAGACATCCATTTTTGATGACTTTGGGCATTATGAAAAACGTCAGGAGGAAGAAATCAAATCTAAGGTATGGTGCTTCAACTATTTAGAGTAGGAGTGTAAATAGAGTAACTGTGTAGGCATTGTTTTTGATAGAGCAAACTGAAAAAGTGGTAAACTGTGATACAAACACGAATGATGTAATTTCAACTGGAAGAAATGTCCAGTGGAAACATGAGGTGAAGCTGAGTGTTTTCACACATTTTTTCCAGTTGAAATTACATCATTTGTATCACAGTACAGAGTCATAAAAGCCATTTTCTATTTGTATTATAAAATAACTAACTGTTTTACGAAGTGATTGGCACAATCAAATAAATACACCAGTGATTACGTGAGATTTAACGAAACTGAGCATGTGTTGTACAATATAATTGCAATGACGTTGAACGTGTCTCTGTACTCTGACTTGACCAATTAAATCGTGCATAGGACACCTATTATTTTATAGAATGAAATCCTGATGTTTCGAGCAGAGCCCTTCATCAAAGTGAAATGTGAGGAGCCCTTTAGTAGAGTGAAAGGCATTGCTAGAAACATCAGTATTTCAGGAGTATAAATACATTCCTAAATGAAAGTACAGTAAATTTTTCTTGTGAAACTGAATTCACTGGCCTGAAAATAAGTGACACAGACATTGTGATTTGTGTTGCAGCACTGTCAGGCAAGGTTGCCTTTGTACCTACTGTATTTTCTGGGTGATAACCTGCACGGCGTATAACCCACACAGCAACAAAAATGTCACTTTTGGAAAAATAAATCGGCGTATTACCCGCACCATCGGATAACCCGCAGCTGCTAATAATAGGTTTGGGCAAGGGAGCACGCCAGACTGACTTGTATTTCTTCTTTGTTCGGCATTCCTTCATTTATATTCAGCCATTTTTAATAATGCAGTGTATATTATTAGCGTATCGCATGTGCGGACTACGGGGCCGAAGGAAACCCGAGTGCGTTCCGAAAATGAAATAACCGGGCCATAGCCTGCGTCTGCGATACGCTAATGAATATACCGCGTTATTCAAAATGGCTGAATATAAATGAACGCTGAACAAAGAAGAAGAAATACAGGTCAGTCTGACGTGCTCCCTTGGTTTGGGACCACAAAATTAAAAAAAAGTACAGTACCAGTAGTTGAAAGATGAAAGTAGAATCTTCGTGATGGCGTCGTCTTAAGAATTCAACAGATTGCCCGCACCACCCTATTACCTGCACTAATTATGTTTCCTAGCAAAATTAAGAGATAACCCGTGGGTTATCACCCAGAAAATACGGTAACTATTTGTTCAGTGTAACTAGTAATGACAAATTCTGCAATGTGTTGCATTTCCAATACCACCAACCAAATATTAATAACAAAATAAAATAAAAGTACCAGTATATATTCAACAATTAAAAAAATTAACAGAACAAGTTGCAAAGTTAGCTTCAGTGAGACCGTTGTTATCATGTGTGAACAACATTGATGAATTAACAACACTGTTCATCATTGTTTCAACAAGTTGTTACAGCTTGATGAAACAACAACAGTTGTTCACGCATGTTGTAACAACCGAAGGACGTGTTGATACACCAGTCATGTTCACAATTGTTGTTCATTGTTGTGACTTCGTCATGCTGCTGTTACAGCATGTTGTATCATGTGCGAACAACATTGTTCACTATAAAAATGTGCTGTTAGAAAAACTTGTTCATGACTGTTGATTTATCCGTGATCAAGTTGTTCCAACTATAAGTGAACAACTTGTTGACAACTTGTTCACGGGGTGCAGCACAACATTGTTCATGGGGTGCAGCACAGCATTGTTCACACCTGTTAACAACCGTGAACAAGTTGTGTGTTTTTACGTGTGTAGGAGGGAAAGGGTTAAACTTTGTCCCAGTTGTATTACCAAAACCGATGAAGCGTGTGGCATGGCCCAAACACACGTCATGATTTCAGCCCCAAACATTGATGAACATGTCTGCATTCCTAAACCTTTTTGGCTGGAGAATTCAAAAGTAGCAAATGGACCAATTTCAAACGGTGTAAATTTCAAAGGCAAAGGAATGCAGATGGTTTCGTTAATGTTTTGATGGAAATCATGACATGTTTTTATTGGGCCATGCTGCGGATCATCGGTTTTGGTAATATATTGTTTATGCATGGCTACATGGTTTTCACTGTTTCAAGTTATAATATGGCTTCTCTGATCACTGATTTCTTCAACAAAACTGATAGTATTGAGCAGTCAAACAGTCCTATAAGGCCAGCTATTGTGAATTCAAATGTGAACAATGGGGTGTTCCACAACAATCATTCCGTGACCAAAATGAATTGTTTGCTGAAAGCAGTGACACTGGAAATAGGTCTCAATGACAATGCAAATCTGGCAAAGTGCAAAGGTCCATGTGAACATTTGGCTATCTTACAAAGCAGACAAACAGGGAAATGTCAAGAAGTTATTCTGCAAGTTGTGCACAAAGTACAAACATCAAATACACACAATGAAAGACTTCAACACATGATGATTTTACTTTTATATACAGTACATGTACAAAATGCAGAATTCTTGATGTCCAGTACAAAATGTCCAGTGTCAAGCACAAATTAGTTGGTGCCTAAGAATTTGAACAGACACACTTAAAAAAGTTATTTTCAGGCTTGAATTCAGAATTTCCTGTATGGAAGAACTATGGCAAATTAGTGCTTACTGTTGTGGCAATAGAAGTGTTTCTAAAATGTTGTTTAAACAACTTGCTGTTTTGAATTTGATTGGTGTTAACTGATAATCATATTTCCTATTGGTTGTTTAAAAACCAATCAAATTTAAAACAATAGACCTAGCCTTTTCCAACAAATTTCATCAAATGAATAGACCTTTCCGCATGAAGTGAGTGGATCATGTGATCTTTCTTTTTGACAAATGTGATTGGCTAATGTCCAAAGTTGTCCAAAGTTTTGGATGTCCAAAGTTTTGTTTAAATCTCTCAACACGTTACTCCATGCACTTCATGTGGAGAGGTCTATAAGGGTCTATTGGACCGAGAAACTGAATTGCACAATATTTTTGGAACACTTCTATTGCTACACCAGTAAAGTTTGACTTGAAATAAAATAAAGGACAAGAATTTATTATGAGATACAGTGGTTTTTATGAACCAATTTTACAAAAGAATGTCTGGCAGCAGCATGGTTTGTGCTTTCAGACATTATTTTTTCATGCAGTCTTGTATAAATATGTACATACGTTTGGTGGATGTTTGTCAAGCCCAATTACTCAGAAAAGATTTCTGAGCTCCAGACAGGGTTCATGGTTACTCGTAAAAGATTTCTGAGCCCCAGACAACCCTGTCTGGGGCTCAGAAATATTTTCTGTCTAGAGCTCAAAAATCTTTTCTGAGTAATTGGGCTTGATGAACGTCCAACAAATATCTGTTACATTATACCAAGCTCACAAGCATACCACATGCACTACATCAGGGGCGGCGCGGAGCGTAGATTTTTTGGTATTAGTTGTGGTGTATAACGTAGGGGGGTCTGGGGGTATCCACCCCCAGAAAATTTTGAAATCTAGAGGCTCTGAAATGCAATTTCCAGCATTCTACAGAAGATATTTTTTGAAAAAATCAAGCGAGATGATGATCTAAATGCTAAGCATTTTACGCGGTTCGATGACTTCACGACCAAATTAACGGAAACATCCATGGAATTATATCTGTCTGAGACTGTGATGTGACTAATAGTATTGTAGCGGTACTGATGCGCTGCACGTGTGAATACAGTAGCTTGCGTGATGCGCCGACAATACATATGATCAGCGCAACGTTTTGCGAACGCAGGCGGCCAAGGTATTAAAATCGCAAAACTAATACCTTGTAGGATTACGTTGTTAGATATACAAATATTCGCATCGTTCTTACCTTTGAAGGAGGACTTATGCCTTTTTTTGTTAAATATGGATTCAAGAAGGTTTTCCTTTCGTCAGATAAGTTCTAGTCACCATATCAAAGCTTCAAAATTGTTATAAATAATTGCTCTTTGTTTCCATATTATCGAAGTGTTGAACTCCAGTGTTGGGAGCTTTTCCTTGTGAAATAGGCGATACAGCCGATACTACATGGATGATTTATATATTGAGATGTTATATATTGTTAATGTAATGAAGTGAAAAGAATTGCAGACTTCTCGCTGCGAAATAAAAGCAGTTTTTAAATCGAAATAGTAAAGCGTCTGACTTTAAAATATAAATATTGTACCACCTGTGGTGAAATTTAACACCGAAAATCCGCGTTTCTTGTCAAGCCAAGGTATTAGTTTTGAGATTCTAATACCTTGAGGTCTAAGCCTTTCAAACACTTGTCGCTAAAGTCGCTAAGGTTGTTGCGCGCATCAGCGAGGACGGTACGGTACTGCGGAATTGAAATCAAACAATCAAAAACAAAGATGTTGTTTTCTTTCATCCGTCTCTGTTCTTGGAATAATTATATTATTTTACAATTCATTTCAATCTGGAGAAAAAAAGGTATTAGACTAATACCTTTAATACCTTAGCGCGCCGCCCCTGCACTACATGTATACGTACATACAACTTACAGTATCATATAAATATGTACAGTAGGACATTTTGTAGGTGTTTTATTGTAAAAGCTGCTCATGTGGGTTGGTGAAGTCTCCACAATGATCATCCTCAGAGTAGCCAAGTGAAATGTTTCTGCCAGGTTTGATGATAATGTAATCTGACATTATTTTTATAGGCAAACCTGACAGAAATATTTCCCTGAACTCTGGTGTTGACCACCTGCTATCTATAAGTTTGATGTAATGCTCTAATTCCATATGATTTTACTCATCAAACTAAAGGGAGAACTCTAAGACATCTGTTTGCCACACCAGCAACATCAATCCAAGATAGATCTTGGTTTGTCTAATCAGAAGTGACATGAACTTGCAAGTGCAATAGGGGTCAAATGGTTGCATGATAACGTTTGATGGTATTTCTTACAACAGTACAGCTATCACTAATTGGAATGCTTTGTCAGTATACCATGTTCTAGCACTCGCATATTGCGATAATGTGCAAATGGCAGTGGTGTACCGAGGACATTTTGATTGGGGGGTGTTTCAAAATTTTATGAGGAAACCCATGATTTACCAACGAAACCCAGGCGGGTTTATATATTTCAAGGTTTTAAATCCTTGACCAATTTGGTTTTAACTGCATGACCTATATCAGTTTTCTGACCATTTCCCCGAAAAGTGGAGGGTGTCCCACCCCACTGGCAAATGGCCTATTATTCACTTGTCATTTGCTTTATTAACCCATTAAACTGTCAAGGATATCTGAGGGTTTCTCCCTTGGCAAGTAAAATCGTCTGGTGTTGGACTGTCAGTAAAACAGTAGAGTCAGTTTTTGGCCAGTTCATTGTACAGGAGTGGGTTTCAGTTCACTTACCGTATGTAATCAAAAAGAGGTCCTTAACCCATTTCTGCCCATATACTAACAATGGCTCCTTTATTACTTCACTATATCCTTGCATGCTAGGTGTTTTTGCTCATGAAAGGGTGAGCCCTCAGACATATTAGGCAGCAATTGGTTGATCATTCTATTGTTTTCTTTCTACAGGGCAAGAAGCTTGTTGGAGTGGAAGCCCCATGAGATGTTCTCTCTGCTACTGGACTTAAATTGTTTGATCTTCCATGTTTGCAGTACAAGTACATTTAGACATTTTGATCACACATCCTGCAATAAGGAGTTGTGGCGATTGTTGTATAGTTAAACTTTAAAACTTTTCCTCGGAATGCCTAGCTGGGGCATTCAATGTGGATCGTTCTTTGTGGATCATATCTGGTCTGCATGGATTGAATGGGTTGTGTGGGGTTAACAGACTAGTAGAATATTTGATTAAATCGAAGCCTTGAGTTGAATGTGCTATTCATGCTCTTGGTAATACACACATAACAGAAAGTGAAAAATAAAAAACATAAAAAAGGATATTATTAATTTTCTCTGTGTTTTCACATAGCAAGTGTCAAAAACTTACAATCCTGAATAAGGTATTACGAAAACCGATGATGCGCGAATGGACTGATTTACCGCTCTCTCCCTATGTCGGGGATCGTTGAAGATGAGTCGAAATCGTCAGTTGGACATAAAGAGTGCGGACTAGTTTCGCCCGCACAACTTATGTCCAGCTGACGCCTCCGAGCATCTCCGACGACCCCCGAAACCTCCAATCTCCGAAATTTAACCTCTGCGGAGGAGAAAGGCTCTATCCTCCGTAGCCTGGTACCCTGGCCCAATCAAAGAATATGGGCCAAGTAACCACTAAAGACTTCTGCTTTCCTATTGGTTGAATTTTCGCGCGTTTTTAGTGGCTATGAGTAAAACTGCAATCGTCATAAGTGGATTTAGCCCTGATGACGCGAGAATGAAATTAGTGGTACCTGGCCCATATTTCTTTTGAAATTGGGCCAGGGTACCAGGCTATATCCTCCGCAGAGGTTCTTTCGGAGGTCGGAGATTTCGGGAATCGTCGGAGATGTGTCGGAATCGCCTGCTGGACATAAGTAGTGCGGGCGAAACGCCGGAACGGGAAGCTGGCGATTCCGACACATCTCCGACGATCTCCGAAAGAACCTATGCGGAGGAGAGAGGATCTTTGGACAACGCCAGTAAGTCAGTAACTGAGCCATTGTCCATAGCCTGAAGGATCTGATCGGTAAACTGAGCTGATGCCGTAACAGTGGAAGATTTTAATCTAAACCCAAACTGTTTTAATAGTTGAGATCAAATTGTTTGCATGAAGGTATGAATAAAACTGGGCGTGTACTTCCCCCCCCTTTTTTTTTGATCGCGCGAGTGAAAACGATCCATACACAGCATAACATCGACAAGATCGAAAATGGTTCAACGCCGCATAGCCAGATTCGTTCATAATGACTATTCTCGTCTTAGTCACGTGTCGCCCATGATCAAAGCACTATCAACGAAGTGTGCACGTTCTACAAGATCTATAAAGGTGAAGAAATACCAGCAACAAATTGCTGCAACATTGTTGCGTTGCAAGTTGAATAGTGTTGCACGTATTACCACCCACCTTAAACATTGTCACGCAACAATGATTTCGTTGCAAGTTGAAACAGCATGTTGCAGCAAGTAGAACTAGAGTCTACTTTTTTTCAACAAATTTTTTCAACTTATAACAAAATCATTGTTGCGTGACAATGTTTAAGGTGGGTGGTAATACTAGTATACGTGCAAGAACGCTTTTCAACTTGCAACGCAACAAAAAATTCGTGTTTAGCGAGTGTCTTTTGAGGGTGGAGGGTTGGGTATTAGTTCTTTAAAATTCACGATTGTTAATTGTAGGTGGCTGTAGGCCATTGCACACTTACTGATTATAGAGCGTTTTCATCTGACGTCACGGCGGCCATATTGGTGTACCAAAACAATGAAATGGCGGCCATATTGGTGTACGATATGGGAATTAGCTCTTTCTTATTCAAATATTTCGTATTGTTTCACCACCCCAATGGGGCCACCGATCACGTGAGTGAACACGCTCTATTGGTAATTTTAGATGAGAGGATATGCTGGAAGGCTCTGGGAACGAGATTGATATTTCTTTTGAAATTGGGCCAGGGTAGCGCGGTATAGAGCCTCTGCGGCAGTGATGTTTTTCAGGGGGAACGTACGGCGTTCCCCCACTATTTTTGTTGCCGTTCCCCCTGACAAATATTACGGTGGGGGAACGCCGTTCCCCCTAACAAAAATTAAACGTAGTGGAACACCGTTCAACACCGCACTATTTTTGCTTTGAGTCAATGAGTGTACTCGTTTTTCGACCAAGTTAGGATTTTAGTAGTCTTTTCACACACCCATTATACGCAACAGGAGCCACGCCCATTTAAATTTACGACCAGTGACCACGCCCATTTCACTATAGTGAGCGTTCCCCCACTTCCAAAATTTGGCTACTCTGTGGAGAAGAGAGGCCTTCGATTCAACAATCCGTATCTTTTCTGGTTGGGGAGTTTGTGAGCGAGCCATAAGAACGTCTGCAAAGGAGACTAGCATCGGCTGCATCGCAGGTTCGCGGGTTCAATTCCTAGTCGGAAGGCCTTGATGTTGCATTTTTCGCAACTGGTCCCGGTTTGGTCTTATATTTAAATGTATATATTCTAAGAACATCTACAGGTTTTTTATAGGTATTTCTGTTTCCGGTGATCGGGTCGCTTCGAATGCGTGACAGGAAAGGAACCTGGTACCTAGTGTTGGGAAAATGGCGATGCTTCAGGTAGGAAGCTCTGAAGTGCTTCAGTTTTTTAGTTCTTTACTGATTAAATACATCTGGAAAGCTCGAATGGTTTAGACTGAAAGTTCTTCAATAGTACTTCTGTTGTTTCTTTTGCTTAAATAGTGGCGTCGGTTTAATTTCTTTGAGAAGGAAGTGGCCAAAGACCAAGGAGCAAATAAACCATGGAATCTTCTGCAGGTCAGTACAGAAAGCATTAAGAAATGGTTTCTTGGTGGTGTAGTGTCCTCCATCGAGTTATGGATTTTTAGTGTATTCTCAACATCCCCTGTTGGGAAGGCACATGTTAATCATATTTGTTATGCACCTGTCAATGTTAAGCCCTAGGGGGGGGGGGGGGGGTGTTAGTTTCCCCCGCAGTCGTTCTTATGCACCTATCAATGTTAAGCCCTAGGAGGGGGGGGTGTTAGTTTCCCCCGCAGTCGTTATTATGCACCTGTCAATGTTAAGCCCCAGGGGGGTGCACGGGTAACCAAATGGCAAATAACTGGTAGCTTACTACTGACAAATCACTATTTAAGCAAAAGAAACAACAGAAGTACTATTGAAGAACTCACTGAATAATAATGGGGGAGCATGGGTGGCGTGTGCTGTTAGGGCGCTGCCTCTCACCAATAGTTAAGCCTGGTCGGACGGGGTTAGTACTTGGATGGGTGACTGTTTGGGAATAGCCCCGTTCTCCGCCAGCTTGGGACTTATGTGAGTAGAGTTTAGTTGGTCTCTCCTGTGCTTCGAGGGTTTTTCGCCGGGTTCTCCGGTTTTCCTCCCTCCGTAAAATCAACACCTAGGTCTTAGTTGTCTACACATAGGAGTTTGGTGTCAATTGGGACGAAAGTTCTGTTCCTCTCTCCTGCCACACGTTAAGTGGCAAATTTAATAAATTCAAATTCAAATTCAAATTAATAAATTCAAAATTCAAGTTAGCCGTGTGACTGAGTGAGGCATGTTGTAAGCTCTTTGCTCCTTTCACTTTTGGAGTTGGACAAAAAGTTGAACAGCTTTGCCTTTTGATCAAGGTGTTCTTGCACGTTGTTGGTAGATTTTGAAAGTGACTGGCTGACTTTGTACTTAAACAGTGATGAGATGTTCACCAGTGTGAGGTATGCACCACATTCAGCCTTGGATTCAGGCTCGGTGTGCTTGCCAGTAGCCCCAGCTGACCCAGGTGTCTTGTTTTTCATATAATAATGCTTCAACAATAATATTGTTGCCATAATGATGAGGAATGCTGTTGGTTACTTAGTAATTCACTGATAATTGGTTTGACAATTGAATTCTGGCCAATCATTGCATTATTGATAGACAATCAGAATTGGTAGAATTATCTAAATAACATTTCCAATTATGAAAAAAATGATTATTAAGTTGGCAACAAATTTGAAAGTTTGGATGACTTGGATGGTTTTAGCTTACTGAAATGAATAAATAATATATATATATTAAATAAATAATAGAAATAAATAAAAGAATAAAATGACAGATAAAGCTACCACTGCTAGCCTTCTATCAAAAGACATTCACATTTCATTAGAGAGTTTGTCCAGAAAATTAATTTCTTGACACCAATGACATGCCACCTGAGTGACATCATTTGAATTAATATGGTAATGGTATTGGAATCAGGTAAATTGTGATATAGAATACCTGTAAAGCCCTAATCAAACGAGAATGCAAGTCATCGCAAGTTAGCTTACGATGACTTGCGATGCCACCAGTCAAACGTCGGCACAAGTCGTCGCAAGTTCTGCACTTCCGCTAGTTCCCACGCCTTTTCACTAGTTCTCATGGTAGTTTCTATCGCGATTGAGCACGAAAGACTTGCATCGACTTGAGAGACGTTTTGTGTTCAAACGTTTCACAAGCTCTCGCAAGTTGAAGAAAACTTGCTATGAAATTTGAACAAGATCAAACTAGTCGCAAGCTAACGCAAGTCAACACAAGTCATCGCAAGCTGGCGATCAAACGAGACACAAGCAAGTGCTTAAGGCCTGTGCTAAATGTCACACAATAGACAAATTTAATTCAGACGAATTTAATAGTTTGAATTTTATTCGACGAAACTGCGACGTATAACTCGATTAAATTTGACACACGAATTAAATTTGTCTCTGCAGTTAAATTCGTCTGAGTCAGGCAGATAATGCGACAATAATGCGTGTTCGAGTTACACGACGAATTATCATCGTGTTGAATTAAATG
The DNA here is from genome assembly GCA_035771165.1 of Paragorgia papillata. Taxonomy (NCBI): domain Eukaryota; kingdom Metazoa; phylum Cnidaria; class Anthozoa; order Scleralcyonacea; family Coralliidae; genus Paragorgia; species Paragorgia papillata. The sequence goes on from JAWNZC010000238.1 coordinate 2,975,927, forward strand.
TTTCTTTTCTGTCTGTGACAATTCGATGCCATGTTTTCAAGAAGTCGTTTTCAAGCACCACGAGTCCAAGTAAAAACAATTAAATTCGACTGAAATTCAACGTTTAACTCGACGTCGCATTTACGTCGCATTTACGTCGCATTTACGTCGCATTAGTGATGAAGTTAATTCAAATTAAATTTGTCTGAATTAAATTTGTCTATTGTGCGACGTTTAGCGCAGGTCTAATAGGTAATTTCCATTTTTGGCATGATCAGTCAATCACTATTGTTGGTCCAACAAAGTTTTCTCAGGCATGCTATGATGCTACCAAATTTTGTTACTAGTATATACATGTACATGTACTGTGTCAAAGTATGTTTTACTAGCCTTTTGATTGGGCAAGCAGTCTTCGCATGCTGGTCCAAAAAATTAATTATGATGTTTCCCACATAATAGCTTATACTGTAAGAACTTGTGATATTTTGTGTTTATTATATATCATCATAAAGTTTTCTTCTATCAAAAGGAATGAAATTTTATTTTGTTAACTTTAGGATGTTGAAATTGTTTCTTCAACCAGTGGTCGAGGACAGTTAACATTTGGTGGTATCCTTTGCATATTGACTTAAATATTGGGTTGTATGTACGTGTGTAATTATTATAGAGCAAAGGGGAAAAGTGGAAAACTGCTGATAATAGTTTTGATATAATATACATACTGATGCTTCAAGTGAAGTGGTCAAAGCCTATTTTACTCTGATGAAGGATTCTGGTTGAAACATCAGTACCGTATTTGCCGGACTATACATCGATTTTCTACGACCCAAAATGGATGTTCAAAAGTAGACCTCGACTTATACACAGGATCGTAAAATTACGAGCAAAAATTAGACCGGATATACTAGTACCCAGTCTTTTCTGTGAGTCAGAAAATGGGCCAATCAACACTCGTTAAACTCATCAATGAATAACGTCATCTTAACCTCGTGGCTCGTTATGAGTTAAACGCATCGCGATATGCCTCCTAAACGAAGAAATTACGAAGCACGATTTAAGCTAAAAGTTGTTGATTTTGCCGTGGGAAGATGAACAAAGTAGTTCGGACGATGATGAAGAAATTAACGAGGAAGTCGAGGCTCATGACCCTTTCGATGATCGGGTCACCGCAGAACAATTTTGCGAACTTTTCGGTAATTCTGATGATGATAGTGACAGTGTCTTTGAAGGATTTTAGATTTTTAGTGTGTATATTATATATTTAATTGTTTAACTTAATATTAAATATTCTGTAAGTACTATTCTGTGTCTGGTAACTATTTGATTTGAGGGACTCGACTTATACATAGGGTATCGTCAAAATAACAATTTTTTTTGCGAAAAATAGGGGGTCGACTTATATGCCAGGTCGACGTATAGTCCGGCAAATACGGTATTTCATTGTTAAAACTAATCTTCAGTTGGGGATTTACCACCTTTTCACTTTACACTGCCTTTACAGAATTCTATTTTTTTACACTTTGGGATATGTTATTACTGGTATACCGTAGTATAACATGGCGTTACACATGTATAATGCTTCGTAAAAGGGGATTGGCATTAAAAATTAAGTTTGTCTAATTTTAAAGAACTCATAAAATTGTAATAGAAGATCCTTTACAACTTTTTCGTATCTCTCTGCGTTTTCAAGATATTTAAATGGTGGTCTCTGACGTCAGGAGTGGGGTAAAATATTTTCATACAGAGCAAAATCACTTACATATCTAACGTGAAATGTTCAGTGTTGCAAGGAGTTTTTATGTGCACAGTTTCAAATGATTTCGCTGAACAAACTTAGAGATATAACTGGTTTTGCTACATGTGAAAATATTTTACCCCACACCTGACATCAGAGACCATCTCATTTACATATCAAACAAATTGAAATATCTTGAAAACGAAGAGAGATACGAAAAAGTTGTAAAGGATGTTCTATTACAATTTTATGAGTTCTTTCAAATTAGACAAACTTAATTTTAAGTGCTATTGTCCTTTAATTACTCCTCTATCACTTCTGCCTATTTATGTATCAGTTAGCTATTTAATATCAATCTCTGTAAATAATTTATTTACTCTGAAGGTGCTACTAGGTTAGTAACGAAACGTCAGTATTAAACATTTTTGAAATATTCATTATGGTCTTCCTTAAAATTATTTGCTGGGCGATCATTTTTCTAACAAGATTGGTAAAACTTCTTAACAGTTTTTCAGATGCTAGTGGAACTATCTATTTTCTTGATCGCAGTTTAACTTTGTCAAGTTTTAAAGCATTTGAAATTCGAGTTCTCTACCTTCACCAAGTTCGTCAACACAGTATTCTAGTTTCAATTGGGGTGGGTACACTTTTTATAGATCTATGGTAATTAAGAAACGTCCACAGATGATGGTGGAGATAAGTACACCGTACACGCGTAAAAATCTCACAAGTTGTTACAGCATTGTTGCCTGAACAATGCTGTAACAACGTTGTTATCATGTGTGAACAACCTTGATGAATTAACAATATTGTTCATCATTGTTTCATCATGTTGTTACAGCTTCATGAAACAACAGCAGTTGTCCACGCATGTTGAAACAACCGAAGGACGTGTTGATACACCAGTCATGTTCACAATTGTTGTGACATTGTTGTTCAGCCTTGTTACTTCATCATGCTTGCCAGTCAGCTTGCTAAAAGATACCTCGCTGTTCAAGCTTCTAGCTCACCATCAGAGCGACTGTTCAGCAAGGCAGGACTTGTAAGCACTCCAACACGAGCGCCGTTAAATCCTGAAAAGGTTGACATGCTCGTTTTTTTTGCTGAGAATTTGTAAACAAAAAGGCACTTGTATTAAGCGCCTAGAATTTTACATTTTGATGTATAAAACTTTAACTAATTGTTTAATTTATATTTATTAATTTGCAGCCGCATGATCTATAAATGTATGTACCTTATAATTATCTACATACATGTATTTACTTTATCGCCTATATTACTACAATAACTTTCGGTTAATACATTACTTAATAATATATTTCAAAAACTCATTAATAATTCATGAGGAAAATTCAAAAGAAATTAAAGTTTAATCAGTGTCTTTATATGTGATAAAGATACCTCCTGATTTACGTAAACTTTAGCTTTGATTTTCTCGGCTTAGACAAGGTTATTTTTCAAACTTACTACGGCAATGAACTTACCAAGTGGTTCGTTTTTGAAGCCGTTATCTCTATCAGTTATATCTAAACTGTTATCCTCGGAGGTCCAGTGAAGGCCCACCCAACCTCGTACCCAAGGCCATTTGTAGGGAACTGGGCCAAGATTGCGGGTACAAATGGCCCTGGTGGAGGCCAGGCTATCTCAGCCTCTAATTGGTCAAGAGCTTATGGCGTAAATCAGACGGTTTGATTTTGTTTTTGTTTTTTTAAATTGTATTTTGACCTTGTCGGTTGTTCCTGCACACGGCGTGGGAAATTATATTTTAAACCATGCAATAATTAGGTGTAATTAGGTATAATTACTGTGTAAAGAACTGAGTTCTAGTTAATAAAATGCGCAATATACTGCGCATTTTGAGCAAGCCTCCACCAGGGCCATTTGCTCCCGCCATTTTGTTTTATTCACCATCTTGGCCCAGTTCCCTACAAATGGCCCTGGGTACGAGGTTGAGGGCCCACCCTCATTGGTCCAGTGTTACTACAGGAGGAAACCGGAGTACCCGGAGGAAACCTGTGGTGTTTGGTAGAGTCAAACTGGAAGCACTCTTCTCGCATGCGGCCAAGGCGAATTTTTTTTTAATCAGATAACTGCACCGTGCAGGAATCGAACCCGGTTCGCAGAGGTGAAAGGCACGTGCACTAACCACTGTCGTCCTAGTTTGCTTAAGCTCTCTAATAGCTTCAGCTAACCGCAGGGGTACCTTTCTCTTTTGTAATTATTCTTTGTAATAGATACAGCTCGGCTGCGAATGCTGTATCTTTCTTAAAATACAAATGCATCTAAGTAATCAAGTTCACCTACTGTTTTGGGGATACAGTCTGTTTTAGCCGAGAAAATCGAAGCTAAAGTTTTTGTAAATCAGGACGATGCTGTATCCGATTTACAACCACTGCTACGGTATTGATTTCTTTTGAATTTTCGTCATGAATTATTAATGAGTATTTTAATGAAACAATAAAGTGTTACGCAAAGTTACAAAGTGATTGAGATGAGAACGGAGATGAAAATACAGGGCCGTAGTCACCGCTACGGTTGGTCCGGTTTCAACTGGACCACTTTCTGGAGCCCCAAAAAAATTTTTCCGGAGCCCCAAAATTTTTTTTCCGAAGCTGTGCGTGACTATTAATTATAGCTAGAGTTAGTTTAGACTTGCTCCAAGTCCGCCTCTTAGCGCTAATTTTTGCGGGATAGCGGAAAAGCGGGAAGAAAGAGGCGGACTTGTTTCGCTTGCAGGTTTTTGAATCTAATTAAATATTCTGACGAGAAATCGCTGAAATGTACATCGCCCTGTTTTGACGTGTTTCGGGTTGTCGTACATGCAATGGAAAGTGATTCTACCCCTATTAAAACGTTTTCAAGAGTCTGTTTAACTCCAACTTCCAAAGATAGCACTTGCATAGCAATTTAGCCTGAATATAGTTACTTCCCGAATTACGTCACCGGTCGAAAAATTCACCGGTGAATTTTGGCGCGCTGCAGGTGGGAAAAGTCCTTTTCAACGAGGAACCGAAAGGTCAAAAATGTCGAAAGGTCAAAAATGTTTGAAAAGGACTTTGAGAAAGTCTAGAGTTAGTTTAGAGGATAGTGTTATTATTAGGGTTAGTATGGTTAGTTTCTTAGAGTTAGTATAAGAGTAATATTACGGTTATCTTGCACTGCATATCATCAGTTTCGCTTAATATTGATATATGATATGCAGGAAATAGCGTTTCAGAGCCTTAGAAAATCAAAGATTTTCCGGGGGAGCATGTCCCTGAACCCCTCTAGAAATTCCTCGTGTCTTCGGCGCTCGCATCCACCACCCAACCGGACCACTTTTTAATCTTGACGGTTATACCGCATACATTATTTACTATAGTCTATTTAAAAAACTCATTAATAATTCATGAGGAAAGTGGCTACGGCCCTGAAATGGGTGAAGGTGGCTAATGGGTATAAAAATTGAAATGAAATGAAAGTGAAGACGAAGATGAGAAGAGAAAAGGAAAGGTGCGTGAAACAAAGAACTGTTTATACCACTGATCACATGTTTCTTTTGTGAACTTGAGCAGGAAGACGAGGTTGGCATCAATCCATTAATCAAAGTATGGAATCTAGACAAGGTTTGTAGGTTGATCCAAAAATTCTTTATTATTTAGCACTCTGTCGGACAACCTGGCAGCAATATGTTAATTTGTGAACCTTTTTGTAGACGGACAAAATGGGGAATCCTTTGTGTCTCAGAATCACTCGAGCTATTCCTGGAAACAAACCAGTGGCGGTAGGTGTTGAAAGAAATTGGTGTCACACACAAAGATAATGGTAGTTTTTGGCTTCTGCAGTGCATTATACATGATACTGTAATATATAGTACTGTACTGTACTGTAGTATTGTACTGTAGTACTGTATAGTACTGTACTGTAATACTGTACTGTAGTACTGTATTGTATTGTATTGTATAGTACTGTACTGTAATACTGTACTGTAGTACTGTATTGTATTGTATTGTATAGTACTGTACTGTAATACTGTACTGTACTGTAGTATTGCACTGTGATGTGCTGTAGTGTATTGTAGGGTTATACTGTACTGTAGTACTGTACTGTATAGTACTGTACATGTATCACTGCACTGTAGTACTGTACTGTACTGTAGTGTTGCACTGTGATGTGCTGTATTGTGTTGTAGGGTTATACTGTGCTGTAGTACTGTAATGTAATGTAATGTACTGTAGTACTGTACATGTAGTACTGTACTGTAGTATTGCACTGTGATGTGCTGTAGTGTATTGTAGGGTTATACTGTACTGTAGTACTGAAATGTACTGTACTGTACTGTGATATACTGTACTGTAGTACTGTGCTCAGCTGTGATGTACTGCACTGTACTTCACTGTAGTGAATGTACACTACATGTAGTACTGTACTGTAAGTCTGTAGTACTGCACTGTAGTGTGGTACTGCACTCTACTGTAGTACTGTACTGTAAGTCTGTAGTACTGCACTGTAGTGTGGTACTGTACTGTACTGTACTGTACTGTACTGTAGTACGTACTATACGGTGATGTACTGCACTGTACTGTACTGCACTGTACTGTACTGTAATGTGATAATGTACTTTACTGTACTGTAGTGTAGTGTACATTGACTGTACATCACTGTACCTTATTGTACTGTACTATTATAACTTCATATTAACCACCTTTTTTCACACAAGGTTTCATGTCTGGCTGTTTATGAAAACCTAACACAAATGGCAGTTGGATTTGCAGATGGCAGTGTTGTTGTATATAAAGGAGATGTTACAAGAGATAGGTTGGTACAATATTATGAAGAGTCAAGAAACACTTTCAAAAAAGTTCTTTGACGAGTAAAATTGTCTGGTGCTATAGACAAAGTAAAACAATAAAGAGGGCATTTTGGGCCAGAGGGTTAACCTTTGACTCCTAAGCACGCCTGTAGACGCATCTTTAGTATTTTACTGTGGCTAACGCCAGAGTATTTTACTCGTTAAGGGAAGACCCCCGGCTGCAGGTATTCAAGGGGTTAACCACTTATTAATCAATCTGTACCTAGAATGTCTGAGGTTTCTTTCTCTGATTGTCTAGTGCTAGCATAGTTAATAGAACATATACATGGTTTGGAAACTCGTCAAAAGTGATTGTTCTATGTTTTTGTTCAAGTTTATGGAAGTCATCCAATAGCAACGCTCGAGTTTAATTAGTGAGTTGCTTCATCGTCACGTGTTGTGGTGCTTCATCGTCACGTGTCCATATAATTTACTTCCATATACTACGGTTCCAGTTTGAGCGTGGACACGCGTAATTTGACGACACACGTTTCACACAGGAAACTAACATGTTGCTAAGCGGAAACTGCGAAGTTACTAAGGCCAAACGGCATTGTTTCCTCGTGCAAACGTCGCGTTGTGGGGTTTGTCAGCGTAATGGCCGATCGGAAAAGCACTGTGGAGTTCTTAGTTTCACTGGGCGAAGATTTAATTGTGTATAAGGATGAGTTATAAACATGCCCACATTTGCTTTGAAAATTTGGTGCTCGTTTCAAAATGAAACAATACCGTTTGGCCTTAGTAACGTTACAGTTTCCGCTTAGCAATATGTTAGTTTCCCGCGTGAAATGTGTGTCGTCGTCAAATTACGTGGGTCCAAGCTCAAACCGGAACCGTAATAAGGAACTCCATTGTTAGTTCAACATGACCATGCTTCATGTTGAAAGACAATAGAGCTTCCAAACCATGTCTATGTTCTATTTAACTATGGTGCTAGACACAATAAGACAATAAAGGGGCAGTTTTTGATCTGCTCAGGCAGCAATACAGTGGGTTAATATTAGTAGCATTATTAATTCTCCTTATCCTTTTTTGCCTATTCTGTAATTTTTTTCTGATTCCTTCAGGCACAGTAAATCAAGAGTTATCCACCAAGACAAATATCCCGTTACTGGTAAGCAATCCCAGGTTTTTCAAGCTTGTATAAATAGAAAAATTAATTGTTGGATCTAAATAGTTATGGATAAATAGTTATGTAAGGGTTAATCAGTGGTCACGAGTGTGGCCCTGAATGGACGTTAAAGCTTCATAAAATGATAAAGACTACAGGGGGGGTAATTATCCTTACTTGAAGCCAATGACTGATACGAAGGACGCCGATCAACGAGGCATATTAAAGGCGCTCTAGGCAGCCGCCTTACGACACAATTCACTCGGTTATTTTATTTTACGTTGACTAAGTAGTTTATCATTTATTTTACTTGCTTGTTTTAGGGCTGGCATACAAACCAATTCAAAATCAAGTTATTATGTTTGTAACAACCACTCAATCTGTTATCTCTTACAACACATCACAAAAAGATCACAGAGTAAGTTTCAAAGCTGTCTGTTAACCCTTTCGATTCCTGTATGGCTTTCCCAGACGTCTCCCCTTGACGAGCAAAATCGTCTGGCGTGTTTGTAAAACATTCGAAAACAATAAAAATCACTCGGCCTGCAGCTTCGTGATTTTCATTATTCTCTCATGTTTTACAAAGACTCGAGAACATTACTCGGTTAACGGTCTCGTGACTTTCATTGTCCTCTCGTATTTGTAACCCTAGTCAATCGAGATATGGTCTGGAAACTCGGCAAACTTCAAAGCGCCTATAATGAGCTGGGATTTTATGTTGAACCGTACCTTACGTGCACGGTAGATCCTTTGTTTTATGTTTATTAATATTTTAAATAGCACGGTTGAATGTGGTTTAACCATTGAACTCTAAAAAGACTGGAACGATAACTCAGGGGGGGGGGGATTTTGAAGCCAGTGCCAGTCCCTTTGCAGGTAGCTCCCGTGCTTCAAGTTACTTAATGTTCATCCTGCCATATATTTTGTTTGGGACGATAACAAATTACTCCAAAACAACGGATTGAAATACATTGTTTTATACGTATGTTTTTAGAAATAGCATTGGCTTCAATTTGATGTATAGTATAAGTTTCCTCGTTATTTTAAACTTTTTAAAATGTAGTAAATGTTCGACCATATTTCGCTGGGAAATAGCACTAAGAAACTTGTTGTAGTTTTTCTGAGTTTTGAGCTGAAATACTTAACGCTGAACGTTGGGCTATATATGAAACTGAAGCTATTGAAAAATGCTATTTGGTATAGAAACTTCAAGACTTTAGCTAAAAGGGAAATAATTAAAAAATATAAAAACAACTGCCATTTTGTTTGCCGTATGTTACAAATTGCCGTAGGTTAACATTTAAAGATTTTTGGCTTCATCCATTCATAGGGCCTGGCTTATGGACTAGCGTTCCAGTTTACTTAGAGTTCAGTGGGTTTAACCTGTCAGCTCTTCATTTTAGGAAGTTTTAGATATGCATGGTTGTGGTCCGAAATGTTCAGTTCTGAGTGATATCTCTCAAGAAAGTCAGTTTGTGTTTGTTGTGGCAAGAACAGAGGTGATTATGATAACTATATAACTTTGCATTAATATGAGTATATTACAGTACGCTGTAAGAATTCTGAAAACTGAATCTGAGTATTTTGTTTCTTAAGGCTTTGTATTTCTACCAGCCTGACTGCCGAGGAGCATTGCTCCCATTTGAGGGTATGTACGGAACTATTTTATATTTGTTTCTTTTTTTGAGGGACAAACCCATATTGGTTCACGATCACCTTGTCAGGGATAGAAATGTTCCTAATTTTCTACCTGTCCATGGTGACAGGTTGTGTATTTTTTTACCTGTCTCCTGTTTATTCAACCTGTACAACCCGCGCGGGGGGGCGAGGATGAAAGAGCCTGGGAACGAGGTTGCATGCGCACTGCCAAAGCCGCTTACGTAATTGTAAAAGTGCAATTCAATAAATTAATGAAGTATTCGAAAATCGTTTGCAGAGAAACTGGTTATTGATATTATTTGTCATCTCTCAACTCTACATACTCTGTGTTAATAAGGTATTTATCATTATCAACCCTGTCGCAGGTGACAGGTAAGTACTTTTTACGCCTGTCGCTTGTGAAAATCACCTGGAATCGACAGGTAGACAGGCGGTTATTTCGACCCTTGCGGCTTGGGTTTTTTTATGTACCGCGGTTGTTTATTTATAATAATTACTCCCAACCACGCATAAATCAAGTTAATGTCCTATTAACTTGATTTATGCGTGGTTGAGAAAATAAGCGTTAATCAATGGTCACGAATGTGATAAAGGATTTATCATCGCGACTGAAGTGTTTTTTAGTCAACCTCTGATAACGAACTCAGTATCTCAGTTTTCTTGAGAAAAATAGGGTCTGCTATAGCAGGCTAAGTTTTCTTAGGCAACCTCTGATCTTGAACTAAATAGGTTAGTTACCTCAACCTCGGTAACTACGTAAGTTAGTTACCTCGGGTTCGGTAATTAACATATACTTATAATCCATTGGTGCATGCCCAGGATGTCTGAGGTTTCTCTCTATGGCAAGTATATCATTATTTATTATATGACACGGATTACTTCCGGTAAAATCACGCGCTGTGATTGGTTGCTGACAGGGCGAGATTTCTCCGTAATGCCCACGGGCATTATGAAAATTGTTAATGCCCTACGATTGGAAACAAACAAAAAATCTTAATAAGAAACTTTTATTGCTGAAAAACGGCGAAAATAGATGAAATAGACGACGATGAACATTATAAAAGTAAATTCTAGTATCCAGACGAGAAAGAAACAGAAGAAAATAACGCTAGTTCTTACTTTTTGTTTCAGGTGAAAAGCAAATGATATCTTGGCACAGAGGTTATTTAGTTGTTATTGGCAATGATATGAAAAGAATTCCAGGGTACATTATGTTAATAGATTATATTTATTTTTAATTTTGCATCTCTGCTTTTATCCCTTCCCTTCCCTTCCCTTTCCTTCCCTTCCCTTCCCTTCCCTTCCCTTCCCTTCCCTTCCCTTCCCTTCCCTTCCCTTCCCCTTCCCCTTCCCCTTCCCCTTCCCCTTCCCCTTCCCCTTCCCCTTCCCCTTCCCCTTCCCCACCCCTTCCCTTCCCCTTCCCCTGCCCCTTCCCCCTTCCCCTTCCCCTTCCCCTTACCCCTTCCCCTTCCCCTTCCCCTTCCCCTTCCCCTTCCCCTTCCCCTTCCCCTTCCCCTTCCCCTTCCCCTTCCCCTTCCCCTCCCTTCCCCTTCCCTTCCCCCTTCCCCTTCCCCATCCCCTTCCCCCTTCCCCTTCCCCTTCCCCTTCCCCTTCCCTTCCCCTTCCCTTCCCCTTCCCCTTCCCCTTCCCCTTCCCTTCCCCTTCCCCCCCCTTCCCTCCCTCCCTACCCTACCTACCTACCTACCTACCTACCTACCTACCTACCTACCTACCTTCCTCCCTCCCTCCCTCCCTCCCTCCCTCCCTCCCTCCCTCCCTCCCTCCCTCCCTCCCTCCCTCCCTACCTCCCTCCCTTCCTTCCTCCCTCCCTCCCTCCCGCCTTCCTTCCATCCATCCTTCTTACCTCCCTTCTTTTCCTCCCTTTCTCCTTCCTTTCTTCCGTTCCTTTCTTTCTTTTTTACATTCTTTTCCATTTATTATTTCTATTTTTTATTTATTATTCCTTCAGTCAAGGTTCTTCAAGATCAATGAACTTGGTTACTATTTATGACATACAAAACAAATTTATAGGTAAGTCGAGATTTGCAGCAACTTGAATGGCAAAACCAATTTGTTTACTACATAAATTACAATTCTTAATATTAGGGACATTGATGATTGTAAAAACACCACTATTATTTTCTCTTGCTGAAATGTCGATCATTTGGCTCCATTAATATATATATTCATATTTTTCTGTTCTGTTTTCAGCATTTTCTGGACCTCTTCCTGGGGTAGTTGATGTACTCAGTGAATGGG